>OY292542.1:6745335-6829515 GCA_958496365.1 Subacronicta megacephala | reverse complement strand
GTTCTCTATTTATTAAAACAGGCTTAGTCTGTAAATATTATTTAGAAAAATGACTGCCTCGTAGTCTAGTTGTTCCAAGGGCGACTGTTTTTAGTAAGTCTTTTTTTTAAGTTGCAAAGGCCGTGAAGTAAGTCTTTTTATATATCGGCCGCTTGCCAAGGCTGCCAAGAAAGAAAACTAAGACAAAACATATTACAACTATAGGAAACCTGTTTGAGAGATTTTCTTGTCGGCGTGGGAAGTCTGCTAAACGACAGTAGTCTAGTGTGCTGGTCTATGGCCTGATCCCTCTCGTTCTGAGAACCCGTGTCCAGCAGTGGGACAATCTAAAGGATTGATGATGAATGTCAAATATAATAAAAAATAACCAACTTAATTTCTCTCCAGGCTCAATTAGAGAAGTTACAAAACGAGATATCGCAAATCGCTCGCAAGACGGGCATTTCATCCGCGACCAAGCTCGCGCTGTTGGCGGCCGACACCCCCGACTCCGACAGGGTGCCCGACATTGAATGGTGAGTTTTGACCCCACGAAAACAATACATTTTTTTTTATTTATGATTGGTCTACGCTTAACTGCCAGTTCGCCTGATGTTAAGCGATACTGCGGTCTATGATGGAGCGCGCTTGCCTAGGAGAAACCGATTCACTCGTCATTTAAAGACCCCCAGATTATAGTCATCGGGAAAGACCCACTCGGGATGCTCATTCCACATTTCAGCGGCACGCATGATAAAAGTGGACTTGAAGCGTTTCGTTCGGGTTTTTTGGATGTCCACCATGAAAAGATGTCGCTTTTTTCTGCTAAATACATGGAGAAAATTATCTGTTTTAGAGTCAAAACGGCGTCTTCGTTCTCATCATTATGATCTATTTCTGCTAGGAGGTTGTCTATTAATCACGTGATATTTAATCAACTGTTTTCGCTCTCTGTCTTGCATAAAATTAAAATTAATTTAACTCCGCAAATTTTGAACAGATTTTAATTTTGTTTTGTTGATTGCCTCGTAAGTCTGGGGGTTCTAAGCGTTTCTGCTAAGCTAAAGGTCCTGGATTGGATTTCCAAGTCAGACAATGTTATTCTATAAAATTCTCAGTAGCAGCTCGGAGTTTAGATTTATGCTCGGTAATGGCAGTAAACTCGCTTCGGTACATGGGACCTAAACAAACCAGCGAACTGTTTGTGTAAAAAAAATGCACCTCTACTTATCCCTAATACACACATTTGTATGTTATATTTAGTTGTTTTTCCTTCGCAGGTGGGACAGCGTAATCTTGATGACGCCAGAAGAGCGTCAGGCCAAGCGTCAGCCGGACACGTCCGCGCCGGACACGTCTGCGCCGGACGCGGCGGACAGCCGGACACACTCGCAGCGGGTGGACGCGTGCCACGTCGGCGAGGATGACATCGTCGACAATCTTAACGAACTCGCCATCACTAACTTGGTTGAACATCCACAGCAGCTAAGGCCGCCAAGTAAGTCTTTTTTTGCTTCAGTCAATTGCAAAGGCCGTTAAGAACGTTAATAAAATTACTTTTAACAAAAAAGCTAACCGCCTAAAAAAAAAATTTTGTCTAAAACAGTTTGGGAAGTCGGTGGCGAAAACAAAAGAACCACTCAAATAGAAGTCACCGACTTTCCAAACTGTTTTAGACAAAATTATTTTATTAAGGCGGTTAGGTTTTTTGTTAAAAGTAATTTTATTAACGTTAGACAAAATTATTTTATTATTTTTTGAAGGCGGTTTAACTTTTTTGTTAAAAGTAATTTTATTTTTTAATTTTGAGTGGAAAGTTTTGTTTATAAGTACTTGTTAGCCAGCAAAACGCCCTGCTCCAATAAGACCGCGATGTTTCGGAGTAAACGATAATATCATCGATGTAAACAATTTATAGATTTTTTCGATATTTTTAAAACTGTTCAACCGATTTCGATCAAAATTGAACGGGACCACATCTGAAGTATGACCTACCAAACAAAAAAACAGTCATTAAAATCGATCCACAATTGGCGGAGATATCGCGTAACAGACGCTCCTTCTTTTTGAAGTCGGTTGGAAAGAAAGACCGCAAAGTAATTCCAATTTAAGTCATTTCAATTTAACTATCGTGGCCGAGTAATTCTATTATACTATAATTCTTAAGTTCAGTTCTATTTATAAAGGATAAGTTTATATTTTATAAAAGGCCGCTAAGTAAGTTCTATTTATAAAAGACGTGTTTCGTTTTAGAAAGGCCGCCAATTAAGTTTCATTTTAATGTTGCCAAGTTTGGCAAATAAAGTTTGCAGCAAGGTTATTTTTATTTTATGTATCTGAGTCCACTAAGTAAACAAACTGATGGAGGAGTTTAATGTTAAGTTTAATAAAGTGTTTTACATCTATATGTTTGTGGTCGCACTCCTCCAAAACGGCTCGACCGATTTTAATATTCCTTTTTTGGATTTTTTGAAGTTATAGGAATAGGTCGTACAGTGTTTTTTTACCACTTCAGCCCATTTTTCATCGCGATTTTTTAATGGCTAATGGCATGCCACAAATCTAAACAGGTCATAAATACTTTCGAATTTAGAAACCTCTTCCAAAATACGGTTTTTGCGTAATACGTGTACAAATGGTATGACAGACAAAAATGTTAAAAATAAAAAAATAAAAATTGTTTCGGCTTCTGTTGCTCTAATAAAGACCCCTCATACTAGTTTTTCTTCAATATCTTTACGGTACAGATAACAGCCTGTTACAAATTTATTATATGTATAGATTTTAAGTTCATTTTTCAACAAGCAATTGCACGAAAATAATATAAGGTTGTGTTGTTTGATGTCTCTGCTCAAGAGTGAGGGAACACAGGTTTAAAAGAAAAAAAAAAATACTACGTACCATCACGCCTGTATTCTCCGAAGGGTTAGGCAGGGGTGTACTTTATGTACACCCACACTTCGCCGGTATGTTTAGGTCCCATGTAATAGACATAAACCTCCGATGTACTCGCATCCTGTTATCGCCATAGTGTAAAGTGAATAATGTAAAATCTTTTATTTTAAAAGAGTGTCCATGGAGTTTCTTGCCGGATTCTTCTCCATGAATGGATGAACTTCTTGGAACCGTGCAACTAGAGTCAATAACGTTTCATAAACGCTTGTAAAAGCTTATTTGAAATAAAAATATTTGATTTGATTTGATAGAGGGCGAGCCTATCGCCATTAACCGGCCACAAATCCAGACTCCGAGCTGCTACTGAGATTTTCATAGAAAAACCCAATAACAATTTGCTCGACCTGGGAATCGAACTCGGGGACCGCTAGCGTAGCCACGTAGTAGACTAATGAAGCAGTAAAAAACTACAGCAACCATATTCACAAATAATATACCTGTTTATTAATTAACTTTACTTAAACTAAATAATGTAAAATATGTAGGTATCATTAACAGGACAATTGCTGTATTATTGATTAGTAAAATACATTTTTTTTTTTTTTTTTATGGGATAACTCGGCAAACGAGCAGGCGAGCTACCTGATGGTAAGTAGTCATCGCCGCCCATGGACATCTGCAAAACCAAAGGAGTTGCAGATGCGTTGCCGAGCCTATTTAGGGAAAGGAAGGGGAAGGAGAAAAGGAGAAGGAAGGGGATTGGGGGAGGAATTGGGCCTCCGGCCCTCTCGCTCACCGAACGAAGCGCAGTAACGAAACGCTACTACTCGGACGTCGGTCTTCTGCGAGAGTGTGGTACTTCCCCGGTCAAGCCGGCCCATTCATGCTGCGAACAGCGTGGCCCTACCACAACAAAAAATACACATACATGGTATTTTAAACAATATTATCACACCTGTGTACCACAAGGTTAGGCAGTGATTTCTTTTTTTTTTGCTTCTTCAACCCATTACATTGTCCCACTGCTGGGCACGGGTTTCCTCTCAATACGAGAGGGATTAGGCTATAGTCCACCACGCTAGCCTACTGCGGGTTGGCAGACTTCACACACCGTCAAGAAAATCTCTCAGGCATGCAGGTTTCCTCACGATTTTTTCCTTCACCGTGTAAGCGCGTGATAATTAATTATTAATACGCACATAACTTCGAAAAGTCCGAGGTGCGTGCCTTGGATTCGAACTCGAGACCTTTGACTTGGCAGTCCAATGGTCATATCACTAGGCTATCACTGCACTCGGTGATGATTAGTTAGTCAAATAGTATATTCGGCGAAAAATTACAATTTATACCTAAATTTACCATAGCGAATTTTAAGCAAAAGTTTTAACACTCAATCGTGAATCAATTATTGTTGTGTTGCAATTTCTACTGACATGTACCGAGAATGTGTTATAGCCGAATAATTTGCGGAAAACCAAGAAAAAAATGAATTTCGGAATATCAGCGTTGCAGCTTGTGGTTGCAGTATTTAGCTGAAATAGGGATCTGCGTTATCTCACTTAAATAGAAAAATGTGAAGGCAAATTTCGACCTGGCGGGTGGGACTCGCGGTGGTTTAGCGGTCATAGCGTCTGGTGTACTTAACCACAAGACGCACGTTAGAATCCTGCCCGCAGTCGAATTTTCCCTTCACTAAAATAACTTAATATCTATATTAAATTAATAATCATCATCTTCTTGCTCTTCCACACAAAATTTCCCGAATCTGCGCATAAATTTAGGGCACGGAATATTACATATAACACACGCAGTCACAATCTTTGGTGTTGTTACTGTTGCTTTATATCCGGGTGTTGTTGAGCCTGCATCCGGGTTATACGGTGCTTGTATGTTGTTTTTGAAATCCCCTGATGTGTTGTTGTAAGCGAAAAACCCATTTTTATTCGACTCAGCAATGAACGAAGCTGAAACTGGTTTCGTTGTGTACGGTATTGGTATGTTGTTGAAATTGTTGTAACCGGTTGTGTTGTATGCAACATATCCACTATTACCCGGATTTTCATGGTTGTAAATTGCATTCGGAACGGGTGTATTATAACCGGAGGGGTAAGAAGCGAGGATATTCGTAAAATTATTGTTGTTCCACGGTGATAAGTTGTTGTTACCCTGGTTTTGAGTATACCCGGGTGTACTTGTATTGTGTCCGTAATATCCAGCAAAGTTTTGCCTATTCGGATATTGATAGTTGTAGAAATATGGTGCTTTGTTTGAAGCTTCTGGAATGTTATATCCTGTATAAACATTGTTGTGTCCATATACATTAGTCTTCGGTGTATACCCGGATGGATATCCGTACGGATACGATCTGATAGGTGGCAACACAGACTGACTTGAATTAAAAAGGTGATTCCAGGCCGGGTTCGAAATGGTATATCTATTTTCGTTACCGCCACTTCCGGTACGGTTGTCGTGAACATTATTTCCAAAATACCAATCCTGGAAATTCGTGTTGTTATAAGGCATTTCATTTTTGGGAATGCTTGTTTTCCTATAGTAAGCATATCTTTTGTTTCTTGTGACGTCAGTTTTTAGTTTGTTTTCGATATTATTAAGTAAGTTAAATGCTTTTTCAGTCGCAGTGTCTTGGATACTTCTTCGGACTTTAACATGGAATTCAGGGTCATCGATTTTTATACCATAATTGTTATGTTTAACCAATATGTTGATGAGGCCAATAATCAAATAAACAGGAATCATTTTTCAATGTGCGCTGTTTTCCCTCGTCTTCCAGACGTTTGTGCCCTATATTCCAGACGTTATGTCTCGCTTTCCAGAAGTTTATAGGAAAGGGTACACACCTTTCCTGCCAGTTGTCTGTGTCCTTTATTCCATGCGTTATACCTCGTCTTGCTGACGTCTCTGGTCCTTTATTCCATGCGTAATACCTCGTCTTGCTGACGTCTCTAGTCCTTTATTCCAGAAGTCATGCCCCGTCTTTCCGGAACATGTATGTCTATTCTATGTATTCCAGTTGTTATGCCTTTTTTTACGCAATTGTGGCCTATCTTCCAGACGTTTGCAATCAATGTTGCAGCGCTACATATAAAACTTACGAACATGAAACGTTTTTCATCTTATGTAAGGATTTCTTCACTTGAGTCCAAAGCTTCAGATTCGACCTCTTTTCTTGTTTTCATTGACAAGTTTAGTTTTTAATAATCACACTTGTTATCGTCATTCCACGATAGAGATATGAAGAATTCTGTTTCAATGTTACACATTGATTTTAATAGTATTGTCTGATAATCACTTTTAATATTTCTAACTGTTGTATATTAATTTTTATTCTACACACTTTTATTCACAAACAAAACTTAATACCACTGTCATTTCGTCTCAAATATCCATTTTTTTTAAATTTATCTTGTAGCGTAGTTGTCTATAGACTTAGTATTGTTTTAAAACTGAGATGATTGTACAAATAATGGATTTATAACTGAGGTTAACAATACTAATTTATCAGTTCAATATAATATGACGTAATTTAATTTAATGAATTCTTAGCAATGATATCGATTGTATGTTTGTTCGTTCACGCTTATAATAATTTTGTATGTATTTTACATTTAAACCTTCTACTTGAATCACTTTATGTATTTAAAAAAACCGTATCAAAATCCGTTGCGTAGTTTTAAAGATCTAAGGATACATAGGGACAGACAGACAGCCGGATGACTTTGTCTTATACTATGTAGTGATTTACAAGCTGTGCTCGCGGTTGCAGTTGTTTTCTTTTTGCTCGGCTCCTAAGGGTTATAGCGTGATGTTTAATAATCTAAGTTGCCACGTATACCATCACCTATCTGCCAATTAAAGTTCTTCAAAATCGGTCCGGCCGTTTCAGAGATCAGATGGAACGAACAGAGAAAAAAAATGTGGTTTAGCAATGGGAAAATTTTAATACAGAGTCGGTGTAAAGTCAATTGGGGTCGTTTAAGGTTTACTTTTGTGAATGTTATACTATACTGGTCATCAAAAAAATCGGCCCACCTGCAGTTTTTCCGCAAATCACGTTTTTTCTTCAACGAAACTAATCAAAATGGTTTAGTACCGATATGTTTCAATTGTCAGGTTTATTTACACTAATTTTCACACGAAAAAAACCTAAAAAAGGTAACAAATACTGAAATTTTCACTATAAAGTTAAACACTATGGTTTAACACTGTTTTTAATTAATTTTAAACACGCTCTAATTTTTCAGTCTGAAGTGCTGTGACCACAATTGTTCCAGTTTAGTATTGAGTATTCCCCCCTCTTGCTCGAATGAAGGCCTGCATTCGCCTTTTTAGTGACCTGATCAAGGTTTTGATGGTCTCCTGAGGGATTCGTGTCCATTCTTCCCTGATAGCGATTTCCAGGTCTTCTAACGTTGTAGGGGCTGGATTTCGGGCTCTAACTTTTTGTTTTAGCGCGTCCCACATGTGCTCTATAGGGTTAAGATCAGGGCTTCTTGCTGGCGACGACATAACCTGAATGCCGACGTCTTCAAGATAATTGGCGACAATGCGCGCTACGTATGGTCGGGCATTATCATGCATTAACTCAAAGTTTTCTCCAATATAGCCGGCATATGGCACCACGTGGTCTTCCAATATCTCGGTGATGTAGCGTGCCGTGGTCAAAGCAACGTTCCTTATAAAAACCAGCTCCGTACGTCCGGTTAAAGATATGCCACCCCAAAAAAGCACAGAGCCCCCACCGTAACTCACTGGTTCTCTTATGCAACACTGGGCGTATAACGTTCACCTGGCCGTCGAATGACATTACGACGTCCATCAGAACCATATAAAGTCATCCGACTCTCATCACTAAAAAGAACTGATTCCCATTGGCCATATATAGTCCATTTGACGTGATTTTGCACAAATTGAAGTCTGGCTTGTTGATGAGCTGTGGTCAATTGTGGCCGCGTTGCTGGCTTGTGTGGTCTTAAATTCTGTTCACGAAGTCTCCTCCTTACAGCACTGTCACTTATAGCCACACCCCGATTTTCACGTAAGCGTCGCTGGAGATCACCGTCAGAAAGGTGTCGATTTCGTAAAGCTGACACCACTATAAAGCGGTCATCCCTTTGAGTTGTCACCCTATGTCTTCCAGATCCAGATCTTCTTTGATACTACCCAGTCTCCAGAAACCTTTGGTAAACTCGCCGAACTGCAGAACGGCTGAGATTTAACCTCCTGGCGACTACACGTTGACTTAAGCCTTGTTGCAGCAAAGCCACAACTTGGGCCGCCTCAGCTTCAGTGGTGTCCATTATTTTAGACAAAATTAGTCAAAACTACAGCCTCAGCAATTAAACTTCACGATATTAACATGCAATCCCTAGAAAAGTCAGATTCTGACTGGAATAATGAATCGATTTGTTCCCATGTAAAACCGTCAAATCAGCACTCAACAGTATTTCTGTGTAAAAAAATTGTTAAGTACCTTCAAGTGCAGTAAGATTTATGGCAAACAAGAACTCAGTCATCATATCGACCCTCAAAACAAAAAATTAACATGTGAAACAGTTTATCTGTGTAAGAATCGGTTAATATTGAAAAAAAGTGGGTGGGTCGATTTTTTTGATGACCAGTGTAGATATATTCTTACTAATAATTCTTATACATATTCTTTACTAATTTCGATATTTATGCATAAAAACACTTAATTAAACGATTTTACCTCTGCTGCAGTGCAGTGATAGCCTAGTGATATGACCATTGGACTGCCAAGTCAAAGGTCTCGAGTTCGAATCCAAGGCACGCACCTCTGACTTTTCGAAGTCATGTGCGTATTAATAATTAATTATCACGCGCTTAAACGGTGAAGGAAAACATCGTCAGGACCAACCTGCATGCCTGATAGATTTTATTGACGGCGTGTGAAGTCTGCCAACTCGCAGTAGGCTAGCGTGGTGGACTACAGCCTATTCCCTCTCGCTCTGAGAGGAGACCCGTGCCCAGCAGTGGGACAATGTAATGGGTTGATGATGATGATGATGATGATGATGACCTCTGCTGCAGTTCAGAACGGCTAACTTCAGACAAGCAGAGTTATTTTGAACGTACGCGAGCGCGTCCTGGTCACTAGTACTAGTATTTTAACAGGAAACCAATCATGATTTATAGGTACCCTTTGTCCTATGAATTCATAGCATATTTATAGAATAACTGAGACATCAAGTCGCTTAATGAGTAATGGATTTATGATATAAGTATTGGTTCCTGAAAAAGCTTACCATAAATAGACCCGATTATCACAAACAAAAATAACATACCATCACGCCCGTATTCCCCGAAGGGTTAGGCAGAGATGTACTAATGTACACGCACACTTCGCCGGTATATTAAGGTCGAGCTAATTGACAATAACAGAGCAACAAATCCAAACTCTAAGCAGCTACTGCTGCTGAGAAAAAAACCCTAATAACACTACTCGAACTAGGAATCGAACCCAGGACATAGGACTAGGACTAGTATAGTATGTATTTAGCGATTTACTATTATGTTACTAAATTAAACCACTTATGTCACTGAGGTCACCTCAAAGACGTAAATTAAAAGTGTGAAGGCAAATTTCGACCTGGCGGGTGGGACTCGCGGTCCTAGCGGTCATAGTGTCTGGTGTACTTAACCAGAAGACGCAGGTTGGAATCCTGCCCGCGGTCGCATTTTTCCTTCACAAAAATAACTTGATAATCTTTGTATGGAAAATGCCTAAAAAATACAAAAAAACTATAGTTCAATTAAACCATCTAATTCAACTGCAATTCTAGCAAATATATTTTATTTCAAAAGATAAATTGGCGCAGTCTTAAATAACAGTACATATGTTTAAATTTATCAGTTTAAATAACTGAAGGTTATCTGGCGGGTCGCACTTGTAACCATAATAATAATTTAAATTCATTTCATCGGCGTCAGACTTGCGATCTGTTTGCCGGTTCGAAACCCACCTATTGCACTACAGTGAACGACGAAGGAACGAACGAAGTAACGTGAACCCACTCGTAACACAAGCATTTAGCTTAGTACGAGGGGTTTACAAGAAGTATTAGTAAAGTGCGACCCACATTGCTAGTAAGGTTTCTAGAAAAACGAACCTACCGCAACCAAATTGCGGATGTTCTTAAAAAAGGCCAGGTTCCGAGTACCCAAAACCGACGGTCATGCATGAAGAGATTATTGAATGTAGATGAAGCGAAAGTAGTGTGCCAGGATCGTAGCAAGTGGAAATCTATAGTCTCTGCCTACCCCCATGGGAGATAGGCGTGACAATGTGTATGTATGTATGTTTCTAAAAAAAACCGCATGCAATTTTAATTTCTGTCACTCCGGCGATATCTATTATCATCAACCTATGTCCCACTGCTGGGCATGGTTCTACTCTTTGAGTGAGAGGGGTTAGGCTATAACCCCCCCACGCTAGCCTACTGCGGGTTGGCAGACTTCACACGTAAGCAAGTTTCCTTAGCATGTTCTCTTTCACCGTTTTTAACCCTCGACGCAAAAACGACGGGCTGTTATTAGTTTGACATGTGTGTATGTCTGTGGCATCATAGCTCCTGAACAGCTGAATCGATTTTAATGTTGTGTTTTGTTGGAAACGTGAATTAGTCGGGAGTGTTCTTAGCTATGTTTGTTGAAAATCGGTCGAGATATAATTCAATTTTCGGGGTTTATTTTTTATTTAATTTAAACGAGTGATAACAATACAGTGATAGCCTAGTGATATGACTATTGGACTGCCAAGTCAAAGGTTTCGAGTTCGAATCCAAAGCACGCACCTCTGACTTTTCGAAGTCAGATGTGCGTATACATTATTAATTATCAAAGCGCTTGAACGGCGAAGGAAAACAGGTGGAGGATAGCCTACTCTCTCTCGTTCTGAGAGGAGACCCGTGCCCAGCAGTGGGACAATGTAGAGCTTATTTAGGGAAAGGGAGGGGAAGGAGAAAAGGAGAAGGAAGGGGATTGGGGGAGGAATTGGGCCTCCGGCCCTTTCGCTCACCGAACGAAGCGCAGTAACGAAACGCTACTACTCGGACGTCGGTCTTCTGCGAGAGTGTGGTACTTCCCCGGTCAAGCCGGCCCATTCATGCTGCGAACAGCGTGGCCCTACCACAACAGTCGTCATAGTAGATAGGAATACAATACAATACAATCCAAATATCGTTTATTTTAGGAATAAAAAAAAAGCAAAAATGAATTTATTACGTAGGTACGTAAATTATAAAATCTTACATAGTCCTTAATATTTTAACATAAAATTAATAATAATAATAATTACATTTGGATGAATTGACATTTTTATTTTCTATCTTATTTACCCCGAGTTTCCACTCACGACAAAACATGTTGCAAACAGCTATCTTATTCTATCTCTAGAGTGAGTGGGATAGGTAGCTGTCTGCAACATCTTTTGCCGTGAGTGGAAACGCGGGGTAAATAAATAGAGGAACTTATTTTATGATACGTAACTTTCATAGCCTTTCATAGCTTTCATTACTTTCATGGCTAGGGCGTCAGACTTGCGATCATGTGGTTGCCGATCCGAAACCCACCCATTGCACTACCGACGTGAACCCACTCGTAACACAAGCATTTAGCTTAGCACGAGAGGTTAACAAGAATACTAGTAATGTGCGACCCACATTGCCAGTAAGCTTTTTTAGAAAAACAAATTATTCTTCATCATCATAATCCGAATCAGGTATACAATAAGGTCCAACCCTTTTCATACCGGATGGACAATCATTGCATATAACAACGCAAGCATCCATCATCCCCTCCTTCTTAGTAATAGTAGAATTATTTCTGGCTAATTTACATCTATTACAACTTACACTCGAATTACCATTGAACACTGTGAAATTACGCGGCTTATATGGCAGCGTATTATTTAGTATTGAACCGTTGATACCAGAAGGTATATACCCGGATGTCAGATTAAGTTTCAACCAGGGTAGCGAATTGTTGAAGGCGGTATTGTTACGGCGTAGATTATAACCGGGTGGAAGAGGGTTAAAAGTCGAAGATAGAATATTGTTCTTGGTTCCGTTATTGTAGTTAATATTCTGATTAAGTTTCAACCAGGGTAGTGAATTGTTGAAGGCAGTATTGTTACGGTTTAGGTTATAACCGGCTGGAAGAGGGTTAAAAGTCGAAGATGGAATATTGTTCTTGGTTTTGTTATTGTAGTTAATATTCTGACTCGGATACTGGGACTTTGAAGTGATATTGAAGTCCCGTTTTACGCCTCCAAAAGATGTGCTTTGTTTGCTAAATCCATGTGTTGAGCGATTAAATGCTTTTACAGTACTATTTACTGAACCAAAAAGGTTTACTTTTGGTTGTATCGTTCTCCTGGTTTCATGAGTATAATATCTGCTATAATTCCAATTGTTGTTAATCTTCGAATGATTTCCAATATTTGTTATATTCTGATTTCCATTGCCTGTAATATTTTTGTAATTACTGCTGTTACGTTGTGGCACATTACTATAGAAAAAAATAGTATTATTTCTTGGAGAATGCCTTTTTTCTCTAAAAATAATATGATTTTTTATTTTGTCAGGTATGATGGCTTCGATTTTGTTATCAATCCCCTTTGGATGTTGTTCGGCGCTAAGACAACTACAGGCAAATAGATTTATAAAGCAAATCACAAAGAAAATTGGAGCCATTTTGATCGCCATAGCAACACTAAGTTTCTGTACACGTTTTAAAGTCCTTTTCCGAGGTATAAGTTATCACATATCATTATAATAGTGATTTGTTATGCGGTGGTCGGATTTCAGTCTACCCAGATGTGGCCCAATATCAGTATTGGTCTTTAAACGTAGACAAAATAATCCTTTGGCACTTTTGTTAATGAATTCTGTTCAGTTTTTTGCACTGTTCTTCACAAATTTTCTATAAAAAATCAATAATATTTTGTTCGAAGGTACTGTCGGCACTCTCTGTAAATACAGTTTGAATTAAATAACTGTTCTTGTCTGAAGTTGTCCGCAAGCGGCTGCGCAGTGGTAAAGTTTCAATATATAAACTCAATGTGAAGACAGTTGAGGTCGTAAATGTCGTAATTTTTTAACAAAAGCTCTTATTTATGCGATTTTACTTGCGCGGCTAAATTCAGACAGGCAACGTTATTTAGTTCGAACTGTACTTAATTCTTATTTTTTAATTTACCACTTTTTATCATTAAAATATACTATAATCCCTGTCGTAATTAAATCACAACTTGGTTAAAAATAAACTTGTAAACACTCTTATTACAAAAACAAGTCTAAGATAAACCAACGTTTAAAATACACCACTCAATTTCAAATATTTATCATATTGAAAAAAGAGACGAAGCTATTTTAAAACCTTGATTTGTCTTACTTTGAAATGTCGTTATGCCCAAGAGCAGATCTTTAGCACTATTCTAGAATGCCTACGCGCAACTAAATGGATCTTGTTTATACAATTCGCTACCGATAAAAGCGTTTCTTATCAATGCAAAACAGGCTGGCTTTGATAATAAAATTATTATTATAACTACATATTCCTTGTATTATCTTAAATATGTGCAATTAATGTCTGTTTATAAGTCGGGAGTAACTAAAATAGGTATTACATAGGTACCATCACGCCTGTATTCTCTGAAGGGTTAGGCAGAGGTGTACATTATGTACACCCACAGTTCGCCGGTATGTTTAGGTCCCATGTAATAGTGGGCGAGCCTATTGCCATTCACCGGGCACAAATTCAGACTCCGAGCTGCTACTGAGAATTTAATAGAAAAACCCAATAACACTGCTCGACCTGGGGATCGAACCCAAGACCTCTAGCGTAGCAGTTGCGATTGGGACCACTAGACTAACGAGGCAGTCAAGTATTATATGGTAAAAATACCAAACTTGCTTCTTTAGTCTATTCCAAGTCCGACTGCTATGCTAGAGGTCCTGGGTTCGAGTAAAGTGATATTGTATTTTTCAGATGGAATTTGGGTTAGTGCCCGGTTAATGGCAATAGGCTGGCCCACTATTACAAGGGACCTAAACATACAGCCACAGTTCAAGTTAGCACAAATAGTCAAATTTTCTCAGTTGAATTCGAACTTATTATCAACACTTTAAGGTTTACAACCATTTGGAGAAATTTGACAGTTTTGTATAACCTGAGGGCTTAGACAAGTGGCATGAACGCTATTCCAATAGAATAGAATAGAATTCTCAATGTATGGGAGTGTCACTAGCTTACGACATTAATTGACATGTCATGTCGTAAGCTAGACTGCCTCGTTGGTCTAGTGGTCCCAATCGCGACTGCTACGCTAGAGGTCTTGGGTTCGATCCCCAGGTCGAGCAAAGTGTTATTGAGTTTTTCTATGAAATTCTCAGTAGCAGCTCGGAGTCTGGATTTGTGCCCGGTGAATGGCAATAGGCTCGCCCCCTATTACATGGGACCCAAACATACCGGCGAACTGTGGGTGTACATTAAGTGCACCTCTGCCTAACCCTTCGGGGAATACAGGCGTGATGGTATGGTATGTCGTAAGCTAGTGTCACTCCCATACATTGAGAATTCTATTCTATTCTTTTGGATTAGCGTTCATGCCACTTGTCTAGGGGCCCTGATGTTTTGGCCACTGTACATTAAGTACTGCTCTGCCTAACCCTTCTGGGAAATACGCATCATGCCTGTATTCACTGAAAACAGATTTACTTTACTTATGTAAATTGAAACGACTAACGACTGCCTCATTAGTCTAGTGGTCCTAAGCGCGACTGCTACGCTAGAGATCCTGGGTTCGATCCCCATGTCGAACACTGTTATTGGGTTTTTCTATGAAATTCCCAGTGGCAGCTCGGAGTCTGGATTTGGGCCCGGTTAATGGTACATGGGACCTAAACATACCGGCGAAATGTGGGTGTACATTAGTACACCTCTGCCTAACCCTTCGGGGTGATGGTATTGTATGTAATTTAATTTTGACTGATAACATTACTTGGCTGAATAATAATAAAGTGATTCGCATTCGATTTTATTTATATTACATTAGAATTTAACAAGATCTATGGTAATAATAAAAAAATCTTGATTTTACATTTTTTTTTGTCTTACCAACCTATAAATACTGAGACACAAAATCATCAATAATGTAGGGTGTCCGGCTTTTTTACCCAAAGCCGGACAAACTGGTTGGTCTGTCCGGCTATTGGTTTGGCGACCTGGTTACCCTAGTCGCGCCTCTTCTTCTGGAGAGAAGAAGTGAGCGTGGATGTCTCTTTCTCTCTCTTAATATAATGAGATCGGCAGTGCTCTTTTGTCCGCATCAAAAAGTATGTTTATTTGTCCTCAGCCGAACCTCTGAAACCGACGTATATGCCAGTGTTCTTGACGAAGAAGGAGAGGAAGAAGCTCCGTCGCCAGAGCCGCAGGGAAGCGTGGAAGGAAGAACAGGAGAAGGTCCGGCTTGGGCTGGAAGCGCCGCCCGAGCCTAAACTCAGGTGATAATCCATTTCTAATACATCATCATCAATTGGTGGTAGCCCGTTTTTGTAACGTTTTTGAGTAGTAGTGTCCGTGAATGTGTCGTCACGACCGGGGAAGTACTACCCTCCCACAGAATAACGACGTCAAGTACCAGTATGCATACTGTTGCGTTTCGTACGGTGAGTGTGGAGCGCCGGAGGCCCAACTTCCCCCTCAGTCTCCTTCCTTCTCCTTTTCTCTTTCCGCTTTTCTCTAAATACGCTCGGCAACGCATCTGCAATTCCTTTAGTTTTGCAGATGTCCATGGGTGGCGATGACTACTTATTATCGGGTAGATCGCCTGTTCGATTGCCGAGTTATCTCAGAAAAAACCGCTGTGACTTACGAGTTGTAGGTTTCAATCCAGGCTTTACATGTATAGAAACATAATCAGCCTATAATTTTCCCACTGCTGGGACTCGGCTTTCAGAACGAGAGGGATTAGGCTATAGTCCACCACGCTAGCCTACTGCGGGTTGGCAGACTTCACACGTCAAAATCTCTCAGGCTTGCAGGTTTCCTAACGATGTTTTCCTTCACGGTTTTTTTTTTTTTTTATGGTATAACTTGGCAAACGAGCAGGCGAGCTACCTGATGGTAAGTAGTCATCGCCGCCCATGGACATCTGCAAAACCAGAGAAGTTGCAGATGCGTTGCCGAGCCTATTTAGGGAAAGGGAGGGGAAGGAGAAAAGGAGAAGGAAGGGGATTGAGGGAGGAATTGGGCCTCCGGCCCTCTCGCTCACCGAACGAAGCGCAGTAGCGAAACGCTACTACTCGGACGTCGGTCTTCTGCGAGAGTGTGGTGCTTCCCCGGTCAAGCCGGCCCATTCATGCTGCGAACAGCGTGGCCCTACCACAACAGAAAGTTTAAGCGTGTTATAATTAATTATTAATACGCACATGATTCCGCTGGGTTCGATTCCCAGGTCGAGCAGTGTTCTTGAGTTTTTATATGAAATTCTCAGTAGCAACCAAACATACCGGCAAAGTTAGGGTGTACATTGATACACCTCTGTCTAACCCTTCGGGGAATACAGGCGTGATGGTATGTTATGTTATATTTGCAGGATATCAAACTTGATGCGGGCTTTAGGCACGGAGGCCGTGCAGGACCCCACGGCCATAGAGGCCAAGGTTCGAGAGCAGATCGCCAAGCGACAGAAGACTCATCTCGAGGCCAACAAAGCAAGAGCACTCACTAAAGACCAGAAGAGGGAGAAGGTATGACTTTTTTTTTATTTATTAACTGGCTTTCCGCCCACGGCTTCGCCCGCGTGGTTTGTCAGCTTTTCTGCATTTAATTATTTCCTGTTTTTGCAACATTTCTCATTTATGCTCCGCTCCTATTGGTGTAAGCCTATAGCCTTCCTCGATAAATGGGCTATCCAACACTGAAAGATTTTTTTAAATCGGACCCTTAGTTCCTGAGATTAGCGCGTTCAAGCAAACAAACAAACTCTAAAGCTTTATAATATTAAGTATAGATTAAGAGCCTGTTTAGTACTCCTTGCCTGCGATGATATTTTATTTCACTAGACTCCATACTATCACGCCTGTATTCGCTGAAGTGTTATGCAGAGGTGTACTAATCTCATATACGCCCACAGCTCGCAGTTATTTTAAGGCACCATTTAATAGGGGGCGAGAAACTTCACTAGGAAATTCATATCTTTATTGTTTTAAGTAGCTTATTATTTATTTATAAAAAACGCTGAAATTTCATATTAAAACATACATTTAAGTTTTCATTTATTTGTATAAATATGATAAATAATGTGATAACATTAATGCGACTCGCAATAAAACCCGTTATGATCCTCGTAATATAATACAATAAATAATAAATGTAACGGATTTTCCAAAAAAAATGATTATTGTTAAGCGTATTAAATTTAGTTACATTCTACCACATTCTACCGTGTCTAGTGATGCAATCGAATGTATTCGCTGCAATCATTTTGAACAATGACATTAAATCAGTATCGGAAAATGGCATCCACTCTAATATCAATAAAATATAAATTAAACAATCTTTTTGAAAAGAAATGTATGGAAAATGAATATTATACAAAAATTTATACAATCAGATGAATATTATACATATTTATTTATTATTGGTCGTCGTTGCACCATTTTCGATTCGATACCCTAACAATCGATAATCACTACTAGACAGTAATCAAAGTGTCAATAATCGGGTCGATAATCGCATTGTTACGTTCCTGCAATCACTAGTTCCATCTGTCAAAAAACGGTTCTCATAATGGACAAAGTATAGACTGCTTCATTAGTCTAGTGATCCTAAGTGCGATTATTACGCTACAGGTCCTGCGTTCGAACCGCAGGTTGAGCAAAAGTTTATTGGGTTTTTCTATGAAATTCTCAGTAGCAGCTCGGAGTCTGGATTTGTGCCCGGTTATGGCAATAGGCTCGCCCCCTATGGTAGCTAAACATACCGGCGAACTGTGGGTGTACATTGGTACACCTCTGCCTAACCTTTCGGGGAATACAGGCGTGATGGTATGTTATGTTATGTTAATAATCCAATATCATCTCTCGATCTGGATCGAACTTAGAATCTTACGCTTGCCAGCAGCACTTGCGAATACTAAACTAATAAATTCGAGTTATTTAATACTAGCTTTGCTGTACTATAATATGTATGTATTTTACATATAAAAATTTCTCTTGAATCACTCTATCAATTCAAAAAACCGCATCAAAATCTGTTGCGTAGTTATAAAGATCTAAGCATACATACGGACAGACAGACAGCGGGAAGCGACTTTGTTTTATACTATGTAGTGATTTTAATTTACAGGTGGACAGAAAAATCAGAGAAGACACTACGATGGGTGTTTTTGTCGCCGTGTACAGGTATTCCTTTCTATTTGTATGATTTTGAAGATTTTGTATGAAATTCTCAGTAGCAGCTCGTAGTCTGGATTTGAACTTGGTTAATGGCAATAGGCTCGCCCCCTATAACATGGGATCTAAATATAGGCGACACGTGGGTGTACATTAGTACACCTCTAGCTAACCCTTCGGGGAATACAAGCAATGGTATGTGTGGGGAAAATGCTCAAAAATAATGTAGTGCAATATCTACACGGTCAAAATATATGGATCAGCAGTTTTTTTTTAATAAACTATAAATCTATATATATAAAAGGCAATGTCCCGACTGACATATCATCGCCCAGCTGAAACCACTAATGATAGAACTTTGAAATTTTGTGAGGATATTGCTTTTATACTCTAGGCGTCATTTAAGAAAGGATTTTTCGAAATTCATCCCCTAAAGGGGGTTTAAAGTTTGTATGAAACTCTGTCATTTTATTAAGGGTGGCAGGCATATATTTAAGAGAACATTGCTTCTTGCATGCGCAATTCTACTTTGCCTGTTACAGAACCAGTACTTATAGCAGTCTGGTGATTTTGACACCAGACAGAAAAAAACAATGAGTAAAGTGGTCTACCGCTATTTAATTTTGTACTTCCCCGTGGAAATCGATCCTACGAGACCTCCTGAATGATAGATCATCGCTCTAGCTATTGGAACACGAATGCTGCTCATTTAATAACAAATAACATGTTATTTTGGAAAAACCTAAACCGGCCAAATCGTGTTGTCCACGCGGGCGAAGCTGCGGGTGGAAAGCTAGTTTATAAATAAACTTTTGATGGCCATTCCACCCTGTATATGTGTCACCGTAAAATTGTAAAAACCGTTAGATTATCATCTATCTCGCGAAATTGTAAACTGTCGATAGATTGCGAATTCAATTTACTGCTTACAATTATTTTTATTTTTTTTATAAAAAAAAAGCTTACTAGCAATGTGGGTCACACATTACTAGTAATCTTGTTAACCCCTCGTGCTAAGCTAAATGCTTGTGTTACGAGTGGGTTCACGTCGGAAGTGCAATGGGTGGGGTTCGAACCGGCAACCATATGATCGCAAGTCCGACGCCCTAGCCATTAGGCTACCGACGCTTCAATTTAGCGCATTATTTTTCGGTAGATCATATTATATCGAAGTAAAACCATCGTGAAATTGCGCAAGGCACATGACGTTTCACCAATCAGCGCGTCAGGTGCGTGCCGTCGGATACCATTTCACAATTTGACGGTTTCGCTTCGATGGATTATCATTCATCATTCATCATATCATCAGTAAATTGAGTTTACAATCTCGCGAGATAGATTATGATCTAACGATGTTTAAAATTTATTTTTTAAAGCATTTTACCCACACATAGCATCACTCCAGTATATTCAGTTATGTTGTTCATTTTTAATAGAGTAAAGGATCTATTCGAGTGCGCGTCAGCTAAGTTCAAGGTTGAAGCGAACGCTCAACAGCTGCACATGACCGGGTGCGTGGTGCTGCACCGCGGCTGCTGTGTGGTCGTGGTGGAGGGCGGGCCCAAACAACATGCCAAGTATAAGAGGTAAGCAGGGCCAAGGCTTCTTTAAGGCTAAAACGCCAGTCTGCGGAGGAAGACTACCTTCATTTAAGTCTAACAACAACAACATATTCAAAACAAACTATACAAATAAATAACTTTATAAATATGTTTAAATATATAATAATAAATACATAATTATATAAATCTTACTAGGTATATTGATACAATATGCTAATAAAATAAACGGTATATAAATAGTATATACAAAACAATAACTATAAAAAAATAATAATTAAGAACATAAATAAAAAAAAAAAAAAACTAAAAAAAGTAGTAGGTATAACAAATATAAAAATAGAATGCCTTCCTCCTCTCTCCTAAATTGCCGTGCCCGACAGGGTCCATGATTGATACCTACTAAATTACTGTGTAACACCTGTTAACATTGTGGAGTGCAATAAATATATTGAGTATTGAGTATTGAGTAATGTCACAACGCTCCCGTATTCCCGGCACTGAAGTGGTGACGCGAAACGCCGAGGTTGGTTTTAGTCGGTAGATTGCTCTTTTCAGAGCGGAGTCCGACACACCCTATCGCTCTCACCGGGGCGGTGGATAGTGCATAAAGCATTCCCAACCCCGACAAAAAAAAAAGGCTAAAACGCCAGCCTTGGTCGCGAAATTCATTCTTTTCTTAGTTTTTAACCTCCGACGCAGTTAAAAAGCAGTGATAGCCTAGTGATATGACCATTGGACTGCCAAGTCAAAGGTCTCGAGTTCGAATCCAAGGCAAGCACCTCTCGACTTTTCGAAGTCATGTGCGTATTAATAATTAATTATCACGCGCTTAAAACGGTGAAGGAAAACATCGTGAGGAAACCTGCATGCTTGAAAGATTTTCTTGATGGCGTATGAAGTCTGCAAACCCGCAGTAGGCTAGCGTGGCGGACTATAGCCTAATCCCTCTCATATTGAGAGGAGACCCGTGACCAGCAGTGGGACAATGTAATGGGTTGATCACGGAAGAGATAAATAAGATTGGAATGGCCATGTGGGCGGGGCAGGCGCGCCACAGTCTTGATTAGAAAATCATAACTCGCCCGAATCATACATTCGCCGCGTTTAGTGTGCTTATGACTACTTCAGAGAACAGAGCTCCGCTTTAAACTGCCGTGTTGTGTTATTCTTACGTGATAGACAAAATGTCAGACCTCCAGTATATAGCGAGGAGGTATATATTTCCATCTGTAAGTCACAAATAGCATTTATTTGCAAAATAATTGGTAAAAACATAAAAATATACTGATCACTATGAAATTCCAAACATCAATCATATTATTGCAACAAGTTACAAATCAAATACATTGCCCGATGTGTTCTCGCTTAATCAACACGATGTCGTAGTCCGCTTGCAATGTACTGCATGCATTGCGTTCTCTACTCTTCAACCATGGCCGTTGTTCGTCGTTTGCCGGGGTTGGCCGTGAGTGATGCACGGCGTACATCTATCGATATCGAGGTGACCGTGTAGTTAAATAAAAGCATCGATAGAATTCTCAACTATATTTACGTTTGACAAAGATTATTTTTGAAATATTAAATATTTAATTGATGAGAGTATATTTTTAGTTAGATGTATTTTATATTATATGAATCATTGAATGAATGAAGATGAAGCGGCATGTAGACCATTTTATTTTACTTAGATTTGAATACTGAATAGATACAATATAGTCTAGTCAAATCTAAGTCAAATACTATGCCTACAATTTTATTTAAGTTTTACTATTTGATTCTATTCGACATATTATTTATGCAATTAATTATAATAATGTTATGTTATAACTCTATTATATTATGTTACATTCCCCCAATTGCTTAATGATTACGTTTTGTTCCAAGGACATAGTTTCTTTTAAATTAATTAATATTAAATAAAAATAGTTCTTGATTTTTATGTTCCCCTTTTACTCATTCAATATACAAAAAAATAACGGACAGAATATATCGATAAAAAATATTAGCTTTTCAAGCACTAGCGTATGCTTGTTGCGAGTGTGCGTCTTATGCCTACGGGAGCTTTGTGCTAGTGTGTAAACAAATTGCTGCCCACCGCTTTATGTGTGTGTGATTTGATTGTGTGCGAAAAACTTGTAAGGATAATGTTGCGTATGTTTGAGAATTGAAGTAGTGGGA
Organism: Subacronicta megacephala; assembly: GCA_958496365.1. NCBI lineage: Eukaryota > Metazoa > Arthropoda > Insecta > Lepidoptera > Noctuidae > Subacronicta > Subacronicta megacephala. Next base: position 6,807,464 of record OY292542.1, on the reverse strand, counting down.
GTAAAACGGCGACACTGGTCCTAGAACAAAATAGCAGCTAGGGCCTTTCCAACCTTATTTATCTCTTCCGTGGGGTTGATGATAACCCCCGACGCAAAAACGATGTGTTCGATTATTTTAATACCCATAACGCCATCTATAGGCGTCTTGACTAAACAAAGTAAATATAATTCTTAGTACAACCACAACCCACTAGATGTCATTATATTGTATTGTAAATTTTGTCGATAATAGTAGATAAAACAATGACGCAAGATGGCTATTCCTTTATTCATTATTATACTTTGTGAAGCATCATCCACCTCGTCGTTTTATTTGCCGAAACACGACGGGGTGTCATAAGGTTGACGTGTCTGTGTGTGTGTGTGTGTGTCTGTCTGTGGCATCGTAGATCCAGAACGGATGGACCGATTTGGATTTAGTTTTTTTTTTTGTTTGAAAGGTGAATTAGTCGGGAGTGTTCTTAGCTATGTTTGATTAAAATCGGTCGAGATATAATTCGCAAATTATTTGGCTCTAACACATTCTAGGTGCGGACGGCTACACATCATGCTATACAAAACCAGTTTACCTTGGTCTTTTATATTATGAGGACGCCTATACAATGCAAGATCAGCTTAAATTGGTTTTGTATAGGTTGACCTGTAGCCGTGTGTACATGGCAGTCGTAGGAGATTTAGATTCGAATAACGAATAAGATTCGATTTTGAGCACCAAATTGGGTTGTACAATGTTCGGTTCTCTTCACTCACCTTCTATCGTACACCTATCTTGCCTGTAATCTGTAACGTTTGCGAACAGAATGAGTTTGACCTGGTTCGCAAAATGAGCTTTACTTGCTCGACAGAACGAGTTTGACTTGGTTGACAGAATGAGATTGACTTGGTTTATAGAATGAGTTTGACTTGGTTGACAGAATGGGTTTGACTTGGTCGACAAAATGAGATTTACTTGGTTGGCAAAATGAGTTTATGTTAGGAAACAGAATGAGTGTCGTCACGCAATATTGGGGTGACAACAGAATTATCCCACCTTATAATTAGTATATTATGATTACGTAACTAGTTTTTTTTTTTTAATCAGACTTATGCTGCACCGCATAAAATGGGAGGAGGACTTGATAAAGGATACGGAGGGCAATGAGGTGCCCAACACTTGTCAACTGGTGTGGGAGGGAACAGTCAAACAGAGAGCCTTCGGAGAGATCAAGTTTAAGGTAAACATCACTTATATCAAATTTACCTCAATAATGGACAATATAGGCTAAAGAAAAGCGCTTCCGGGGTGCTTCGATTACTTACCAAGTAATCAAACCTCCGGAACCTTTTATGACCGTCCGGGTGTACTTAGAAAACTACTGAAATGACCGGAGTGTGCTTCGGAAAATGTCCGAAATGTTCTTCGGAAAACTTGGTGTATCCGTTCTTCGGAAACTATTTACCTGTCCGGACTTGTATTATGACGCGTCCGGAGTATGCTTCGGAAACTGTCGTTCAGGGTGTGTTGAAACCTACACTACAAGTCTCCCATCTAAATTCAAGATAGCAAACACTCGGTTTTCTTTTAAACAGAAGCTACAACACCTCCACGACCATGATTTTATTTCAAACTAGCTTTCCGCCCACGGCTTCGCCCGCGTGGTTTATTGACTTTTCTATTCTAAAATATGTATGTATTAAACATATAAACCTTCCTCTTGAATCACTCTATCTATTAAAAAAAACCGCATCAAAATCCGTTGCGTAGTTTCAAAGATTTAAGCATACAAAGGAACATAGGGACAGAGAAAGCGACTTTGTTTTATACTATGTAGTGATAAACTTTTACAAGCGTTAATGAAACGTTATTGAATCTAGTTGCACGGTTCCAATAAGTTAATCTTATGGAGAAGAATCCGGCAAGAAACTCCATGGACACTCTCTATAATATATTTTCGTCTACAATCTATTAATTTCTTTGTTCTACTGCATTGTTAACATCTGCATCACCCCAAGGTTGTCTGGCAGATAATGCCTAGTAACATTAAGACCGCCTTTATATGTGCATCAACAATTAATCAATAAAAAAATAAATAAATGACAAGGTAAAATGTTGTATTGTCATAGGTGATGCCAACTGAAAAATTGGCTCGCGAGCACTTTCAGAAGCAGCAAGTAGAACAGTACTGGGACCTCGCGTACAGCGGCGCCGTGCTCGCGCCCTCCGACGAGCCCTAGAGCCCTAGGCCTCCACAATAAATACACGTATTAACTTAAAGACTTTTATTTTTTACTGCCTCATTAATCTAGTGGTCCTAAGCGCGACTGCTTCGCTAGAGGACTTGGGTTCGATCCCCAGGTCGAGCATTGTTATTTGGGTATTTCAATGAAATTCTCAGTAGCAGCTCGGAGTCTGGATTTGTGCCCGGTTAATGTCAATTGATTCGCCCCCTATTACATGGGACTTAAATCTACCGGCGAAGTGTGGGTGTACATTAGTACACCTCTGCGTAACCATTCGAGGCGTGATGGTATGTAATGTTTATGTTCTCATTAATCTAGTGGTTCTAAGCATGACTGATGACTGGTAGAGGTCTTAAGATTCTCAGTTCGATCAGTGTTTCAATATATTTGGTAATATAAGCTCTACCTTCAATCACTGTTGCCACAGCTCCTAGAAAAAAAAACACTGTATTAATGATGTAGATGATAGAAAAAGGCATGAGTGTATATTGTATAGATAGATATCTATCAAAGTTTCAAAGAGTGAGTCGCATAGATAAGCGTTTGCAACAATTTTGTCGTCAGTGGGAATGCGGGATATTAATAATATACAGATTGGAAGGGACATCGACGCACAACGGCTTACCACGAATTCAGAACATGATTCTGGAGCCCCTTGTGTTATGTTTTCACCTGAACTTCACTTTACTGAATTCGTGGTATGCGGATTCCACGCGTATTCCACTCTGTATGTATGTTGAAATACAATATAAAAGTAAAGCAATATTGATTGGCATCAGCAGGGATCCTCGGGGGGCTAAGTGACACAAGCCCCCCTCCCCCCACTATAGGAACTGAGTCCACCCCTGACAAATCAATCAATATCCTTATAATGTATATTAAATGTTATCATATATTTCTATTGGATCCGCCAATATTTGGTTGAACTAACTTAAACCCAATTTAATCATATTAATTACTTTTCACAAAGATTTAAGAAATTTTGTGAAAAAAAAAAAGATCTCGAACCCCGAACACTTTATCCACTAAGCTACCGACGCTACTGTACCTGTGATATCGAATTAAATAGAATTGTTCGATTCCCAGGTCGAGCAAAGTGTTATTAAGATGATCTATGAAATTCTCAGTAGCAGCTCTGAGTCTGGATTTGTGCCCGGTTAATGGCAATAGGCTCGCCCCCTATTACATGCGAAGCGTGGGTGTACATTGGTACACCTCTGTCTAACCTTTCGGGGAATACAGGCGTGATGGTATGTTATGTTATTTACCTTTTAGTTTTGATACATTTGATACGTATTTGTTGGTTCCTCGGTACCCCGTGAGCGTTAACCAAATGCTTCTTCACTGAAGCGGGCCGCTTGTAACTGAAATACACAAAATTATTACAGTGGAATTATTATTAATTAACATTAATGTTATATGCTGTATGTGGTATGTATGAATGTTGTATTGTGTGTATGTATGTTGTTTTGTAGGTATGTGTGTGGAATGTATGAGTGTTGTTTGTATGAAAGTTGTTTTGTATGTATGTGGAATGTATGAGTGTTCTATTGTGTGTACGTATGTGGTGTGTATGAATGTTGTATTGTATGTATGAAATAAGTAGACTCACGTCTCAGTGCATAGATAACAGAGGTATGTATACACGAGGTAGTGCACTCTGTTCTGATGGCCGGACAGCTCCGAGCGACTGCGGAACATGGCCGGACACCGCTCACACTGAAATACAACGAGCCGATATAGTCGACATACATTTATTACGTTTTTAGGGTTCCGTAGCCAAATGGTAAAAAACGGAACCCTTATAGATTCGTCATGTCTATTCGTCCGTATGTCACAGCCACTTTTTCCGAAACTATAAGAATAATCTTGGTAAGTAGATGTATTCTGTGAACCGCATTAAGATTTTCACACAAAAATAGAAAAAAAAAATCATTCATTTTGGGGGTCCCCATAGAACTGAAACTCAAATGATATTGAGGTTTCTAATATCATTTTTTTATAAACTGAATAGTTTGCGCGACAGACATTTTCAAAGTGGTAAAATGTGTGTCCCCCCCCTGTAACTTCTAACTTATGAGAATGATAAAACTAAACAAAAAATGTGATGATTACCATGCAAACTTCTAACGAAAATTGGCTTGAACGAGATCTAGTAAGTAGTTTTTTTTTAATACGTTATAAATCGTAATGGTACGGAACCCTCCGTGCGCGAGTCCGGCACTTGGCCGGTTTTTTTATGGGATAACTCGGCAAACGAGCAGGCGAGCTACCTGATGGTAAGTAGTCGTCGCCCATGGACATCTACGATACTAGAGTTGCATTGCCGAGCCTGTTTAAGAGGATAGTATCCGCTCCGCGCTCCATACAAACGTAGTTTGGTCTTATCTTGAATATTAAGAAATGAAAGTCTTTGGCATTTTGCAGTGACAATCTTATCATTAAAATACGTGTTCCTGTAGTATACAATTTCATTTCAATAGACGGTTAAAAAGTTACACGAGCTCAAAGATTGGCAATTTTCGTTGAAAAACGGCCCAACTTTATGCTAGTATTTCTCGACAATGTATCAATACAGAAACATTCTGATTCGAAAGAAACCCAGATAATATATAGTGAATATATTTTTACAAGATTTTTTTTTACGTATTGGTAATATTATAGGAGTAATCTCCAAAATTCGGAACATAAGAAATACGCGTGAAAATGTTGCAAATATATTGTTGTTTCTCCTCTCGGGCACGCGTTCGCATCGCGAGGGATAGAGACAGCGACAACTGTGCAACATTGTTGCGTTCGCGAGGGACACTCCTCTTAAGAAAAAGGGAGAGAAAATGAGAAGGTAGGGGACGAAGTAATTGTGCCTCCGGCGCTCCACACTCAGCGTACGAAACGCAACAGTATGCTACTTGACGTCGATATTCTGTGTGAGGGTATTACTTCCCCGGTCGTGACAAAATAAAACAAACCAAACATATATATTATAATAATTTTTTTTTTGGATTCTCACGTAATTAATATTAAATGGGGGAGGAAGGGTCGGCCGAATCTTAGTTTTCTTACAGAGGGGAGGGTGTTAAAATCTTCTGACGTAATAAATGAATCGCGCCTTTATTGGCTATGGGTTTCATAGAAAAGATCGTCTCGCTTGAGCGTCAAATTTTTTTTTTCTCAAATTATACTTCTAGTAGGTATATAAATATAATAAGAAATGCGTCAACAACTATGATTTAGAATGTGTATAGACGAAAAATTTGCGAAAAACAAAAATCATTTGAATTTGACGACCAAGTTCAAGTTCAAATGTTTTTATTTCAAATAAGCCTTTACAAGCATTTATGAAACGTTATGACTCTAATTTCACGGTTCCAAAAAGTTGATCCTATGGAGAAGAATCCGCCAAGAAACTCCATGGACACTCTTTTAAAATAAAAGGTATAACATTTTTAACTGGCAATATGAGGATGTGAGAACATTGAAGGTTAATGTCTGAATTAGCTTTAAGTCAATATTAAATTCAAAAAAGTTCCCAGCAACTGAGAACTTAATTTCATCCCACCAAAACTGAAGGTTTAGCCATAACACGCTCACCTGCAGATTCCTGACGCCGAAGTGCTTCCGCATATGCTGAGCGATGTTCGCTCGCATGCGGAACGTGTCGCCGCATACATCGCATATGTAAGGCCTTTCCCCCGTGTGCTCGGCGCGCTCATGGTTCTACAACCATAAACAAATTGTTTATCCTACTATTATAAATGATATTTATTTCTGTAAATATATCCTTTAAGGCTAAAGCGTTAGCCTTGGGCGCGAAATATTTTTTTTCTTTCTTCCGTAAATTATTCGGCAAGCGACATCAACAATAACTTATTCACGATTGAGTATTAAACCTTTTGAAATAAAACTTTTATTTCAAAAGTTTTAATACTGAATCGTACATGCATACATACCCATAGGGGTAGGCAGAAACTACAGAACGCCATCTGCTACGATTCTTGCGCTAAAAGATTATTGATAAGCGTATTAAATTTAGTTATACATTCTCCCGTGTCTAGTGATGCAATCGAATGTATTCGCTGCAATCATTTTGAACAATGACATTAAATCAGTAGGTATCGGAAAATGGCATCCACTCTAATATCAATAAAATATAACATAAACAATATTTTTGAAAAGAAATGGATGGAAAATGAATATTATACAAAAATTAATACAATCCGATGAATATTATACATATTAATTTTATTTATTATTGGTCGTCGTTGCACCATTTTCGATTCGATAACCTAACAATCGATAATCACTACTAGACAGTAATCAAAGTGTCAATAATCGGGTCGATAATCGCATTGTTACGTTCTTGCAATCACTAGTTCCATCTGTCAAAAAACGGTTCTCATAATGGACAAAGTAGGTATAACATTCAAGCCATTAGTTTTGCAAAGTTGTTAAAACTTTACCTGTAGTTGTAGTGGGTCTACGGCTCTATAAGTACACTGGGCACAAGCCAGCCGCTTCCTCCGTCCATGTACTCTCTGCATATGATATCTCATGTGACTTGGATTCACAAATTTCTTTCCACACTCCTGAAATTTTCAAACATCGTCATCAACCCATTTATTGCCCCACTGCTGGGCACGGGTCTCTTCTTACAACGAGAGGGATTAAGCTGTAGTCCGCCACGCTAGCCTACTGCGGGTTGGCAGACTTCACTCGCCATCGAGAAAATCTCTCAAGCATGCCGGTTTCCTCACGATGTTTTCCTTCACCGTTTAAGCATCATAAACACATTGAAGCGGCGGTAGCCTAATGGCTAGGGTGCCGGACTTGCAATCATGTGGTTGCCGGTTCGAAACCCACCCATTGTACTACCGACGTTAACCCACTCGTAACACAAGCATTTTAGCTTAGCACGAGGGGTTAACAAGAATACTAGTAATGTCCGACACACATTACTTGTAAACTTCAAAAGAAATATTTAAATATACTTTAAAATCGAACCTAGGACTTCTAGACAGAGGTGTCTACTACACTTATGAATCAGTTAATAAAATTAACATACTATTACACCTCTATCGTATTTCCTTTTACTAGTAAATTCATATCTTTATAATGATCTAGCTTTCCGCCCGCGGCGTCGCTCGCGTGGAATATACGTTTCTTTTCAACCGACTACAAAAAGGAGGTTCTTTTGTGATGTTTCTTATGCGATATCTCCGTCATTATGGATCGATTTTGATGTTTTTTTTTTGTTTGGTAGGTCATACTTCAGAGGTGATCCCGGTTATGTTTAAATTTTTTCAAAATCCGTTAAACCGTTTAAAAAAAATCGACATAAATCTAAAAATTGTTTACATCGATGATATTATCGTTTATTCCGAAACATCGCTGTCTCATTGCAGCAGTGCGTTAAGTTGGCTTACAAGTACATATAAACAAAACTTTCCACTAATAAAATTACTTTTAACAAAAAAGTTAAACCGCCTTCAAAAAATAATAAAATAATTTTGTCTAAAACAGTTTGGGAAGTCGGTGACTTCTATTTGAGTGGGTCTTTTATTTTCGCCACCGACTTCCCAAACTGTTTTAGACAAAATTATTTTATTATTTTTTGAAGGCGGTTTAACTTTTTTGTTAAAAGTAATTTTATTTTGTAATTTTTAGTGGAAAGTTTGTTTAGAAGTACTTGTTAGCCAACTAAACGCACTGCTCCAATAAGACAGCGATGTTTCGGAGTAAACGATAATATCATCGATGTAAACAAATTTTAGATTTTTGTTGATATTTTCAAAACTACTTAACCGATTTCGATAAAATTTGAACGGGACCACCTCTGAAGTATGACCTACCAAACAAAAAAACAATCATTAAAATCGGTCTACAACTGGCGGAGATATCGCGTAACAAACATACAAAAAAAAAAAAAAAAAAACATACAGACGAATTGAGAACCTCCTCCTTTTTGAAGTCGGTTGAAAAGTATTTTTTAATTTTACGGGATAATATATAGCCTATGTCACTCAGGAATAATGTAGCTTTCTATTGGTGAAAGAATTTTCAAAATCGGTTCAGTAGATCCAGAGATACTTCCTACAACCTCGCTAACTTCACCTCTTTATGACATTAGTAAGTATAGACTATATAAAAATGAGTAGTACAAACCTCGCAGGCGTTTTGTGGTTCAAAATGTGTTTTAGCATGACTTTTGAAGTTTTGCATATTTCTCAACTGTTTGTTACATAATGTACATCGGATTGGCCCACCACTGTCCAACGGTGTCGCCGCCAAAGACAGAAACTTCTCATCTTGTACCTTAAAAAAATATTACATCCTGTTGCATTTTTGTAATGGGATAACTCAGCAAATGAAGAGGCGAGCTACTTAATGATCTTCGCTGCCCATGGATATCTGCAATACCAAAGGAGTTGCAGATGCGTTGCAGAGTCTATTTAAGGAGAGAGGAGAGGAAGGGGACTAAGGGAGGAATTGCGTCTCCGGCGCTCCTCACTCACCGTACGAAACGCAGCAGTATACATACTGGTACTTGACGTAGTTATTCTGTGGGACGGTAGTACTTCCCCGGTCGTGACGACACATTCATGCTGGCATGTAGACATGCCAGCGAGACATTACTAGTACTGACTGCATGTGGATAACTAGCATCGCTAAGGACTTTTCGAGATTAAAGGAAGGGTGGTTTGCATTAATTAGGTTGGAAGGGGGCGAGTCAAATCTCACCAAATCTCACTTGAGGCAGCGAAGGGAATATCTTAAAGAACTTTTTGAAACGAAAGGTAGGGTCTTTCATAAACGACGTGACGCGTTAAGGGAGAGGATCGGGCGAGCCAAATCTCACCCAATCTCACTTATTATTTTATTATTATCAGCCGTGATCGTCCCACTGCAGGCCAAAGGCCGCCGTTTCCTTCTTCCATTCTTCCCGGTTGAGAGCCTTCAGCATCCAACCCAAGCAGTAAGAGTGAAGCTCATCCCGCCATCTCATTTTTTTTTTTTAAAGTTTACTAGCAATGTGGGTCACACATTACTTGTAATCTTGTTAACCCCTCGTACTAAGCTAAATGCTTGTATCACGAGTGGGTTCTCGTCGGTAGTGCAATGGGTGAGTATCGAACCGGCAACCACATGATCGCAAGTTCGACGCCCTAGCCATTAGGCTACCGCCGCTTAAATTCTGGGTCTACCGCGATGTCTTCTGGTATTCTGTGGCATCCACGCTGTCGTGGTTTTTGCCCACAACTCATCAGACATGCGGCAGATATATCCAGCCGTTCCATTTAAGCCTGGCGGCTTTTTATGTGTAATATGTGTTTTGGAGCGCAGTGTGGAATTCCGTATATGGTTGTAGTAGTTAAAAATCGTTATCTTAGCAGATAATAAGTGTATTTACGTGTAAAGATATTCAAGCAGGTGTTTCGTTTTCAAGTACACATGTGATAAAAAGGTTTACCTTCCAAAGCAACTTCTTCCTTTCTCTCTCTAAAAACTCTTTCTCTTTTAATTCCCAGTTACACTTATCAAACATCTTAGACTCTTTTTTAATAATACTCTTAAAATCCTGATCCAAACTATCACTGGATTCAAAATCTTCAATTCGGACTTCATTTTCTCCATCACTATGAATAGATTCAATATCATTTATTAAAAAGTTATTCATGAACTCCGAATCATTGCTCGATTCAAAATCTTCAATACGTACGCTGTATTCCTTTTTTAAATCACTTGCATGAGGTTGCATATCACACCTTTTTTGTGTAGAAACTTTTTTGTTATTGTCAATTTTACTTTTTGTTGATTCTTTATTTGAATTTGGCGGTTCTTTTTTATTTATTTTTCTATTGTTAACTTTTTGATTGCATTGGGACGTTTGATTAATGTTACAGTCTGATTCAATTTTGATGGTTTTTTTAAGCATTTCTTCAGCTTTTGAACTTAATTCTCTTAGTTTTAAAGCTCCATTGACCAGATGAGAACATGATCCACATATCAGCTGTGTTAAACCATCATCTGGTTCTATCTGAAAAGAAAAATAATCTAAAGAAGGTCACATTACGCCAAAGTGGTTGAAAAGGTTAAAGCGGGCATTGGGAACATATTAATTGAAAAACTTGGATACAACTTTGATTTGATTTGTTGCTTTTTAGTTTGCAGACCTATAAAATGCCCCATAAAATTGTTGAGCTACGCAATGACCGATGTATGCGTACCGTCAGTTAGGACAGCTCAACTCAAAGCTGCTATGGCTTTTTCTTCAAAAGGCCTTTTGCCCTATATTGTTAAAATCGCATATCTAAGAATATAACTATTATCTGGACTTTAAAAGAGACCATGATTCTCTGAGTTTGTTTCGACATTTCTTCTCAGAGGTCGTCAGATAGAAAATGTCGGCGCCATCTAGTTAAAAAAAAATATGTAAAAAATCGACTTGTAAAAGTGTCTTTAAAAGATCTATTTACAGAAATAAATATCATTTAATCATTTAGACTGCCATTTGACACTAGACGGAGAACCACTACTTACTATGAAACCGACACCAATAATACCGATGCGAGATGCCCATAACACCGACGCTATAATAACGACGCTAAAAAGACACCTATAACCACCCTATAACACCGATATTGATTTCAGCGATACCAATAACAACGACGCCCGTAACACGATCAGATACGAAACGGCACTATAAAAATCACCTAACACTAACGCCTAATCACGCCTTCGCTTCGGGACCCAGTGGAATGTGGAACACAATAGGAAACCTCATGAGCATTAACCTTGAAAATTATTATTGAGGTAAAAATTCCGGAAGTCAATATCCTCTATTCTTAGGAGCAGTAACGGCGACAGGTCAGTATTCATGGTTGAGGACCTAAGAATCAAGGACAAGTAAGTTTAACAAGTCAAGTCGAGTTATCCTGGAGGTCAAGGTTGAGTGACCTCGAGATCAAGGTTTAGTTATCTTTGAAGTTATGGTGACCTTGGCAGTGTGTCTGGAATTCCAGACTACTACTACGTCTTATATAAGATACTAGCTTTCCGCCCACGGCTTCGCCCGCGTGGTTTTTCGACTTTTCAGTACTATATACAGGGTGTTTGGTGCATCGTTTGCCAAATGGAAATGGCCGATAGAAGAGGTCATTAGCTATGTCTTCAGGCCCAATAACTCATTCCTAGTCACACCAGTTTTTTTATAACAACTTTTGAAAATTTATTTGGAAAAATTCTAGAACTCAGCATTAAACCTTTAAATTAAAAAAATCTTATTAGTATTACGTTTAAATTTCAGTTTAATTTTGATGTCTACTCTTGTAAGGTTCTATGATATTCAAAATTACTTGCTAATAACACCTAGTTCCTTTTTAAAAGCATCACAAAGTTTTTTGAAAAAGATAAATTTTATTAAAGCTCAACTTCAAATTGTTGTAAAAAAATAACTAAAAGCGATTGGGATCTTCGAATTATTTTAAAAAGTTCTCTAATCTGTCCCCTTTCTAACGGTATACAATAAGCCAAAAAAAACTGTTATTAACTTCACTAATTTGCTAAGTGTGTAATCGAGGCACATCAGACTTATTTTCGATATTACGGTAAGTAGCACTAGTTTTCACATTTAAACATGCTTTAAGTAGGTAGATAGTGTTATCTGAATCTTACGCAGTCTCTTATCTCTTTCTTACATATGGTACAGTCGCCAGCACATCATGTTATACATAACAGTCAAATTTCTTCAAATGATTTTTAACCTTAAAATGTTGACGATTAAGCTCAAAATCACTGAGAAACATACATTTGACATATTGTGATAGCTTGATATGCTGGCCACCGTACAAACTTTCCTCAAAAAGTAGTAGTAAGTAGTAGCATGACCGTGGAAGTACTACCCGCCCACAGAATATCGACGTCAAGTAGCTGTATGCATACTGTTGCGTTTTGTCATGTGAGTGTGAAGCGCTGGAGGCCCAATTGCTCCCTCAGTATCTCTCTTTTCTCCTTCTCCTTTTGTCTTTGAAAGGGGGGGGGGGGGGAGAAAAGGATTCCCCCCCCCCTTTTCCTTTAATAGGCTCGGCAACGCATCTGCGACTCCTTCGGTTGTGCAGATGTCCATGGGCAGTGAACATAACTTACCATGAGGCAGCTTGCATGCTCGTTTGCCGAGTTATGCCATAAAAAAGTAAGAACCTAATTACAAATATTGTTCCAATTATCTGACTCTATTGCTTATGCACGCGCGACATCTTGTTTTGACTGTCGTGGTGCGTAAACGTATTTCTGCTTTGATAGTGACAAAAGCCCTAGCTTCAACTTCCGATGCGTAAACAAGTTCTTTCTCCGAAGATGTCGCGCGTGCATATGCAATAGATTCGGACAATTTTAATAAAATTGGTAATTAGGTACTTATTAATAAAAAAAAAAATGCTCCAGGATAGTTATTTCCCTATGTAAGAAAGTGATAAGAACTACGTAAGAGTCAGATAACACTATCTACCTACTTAAAGCATGTTAAATGCGAAAACTAGAGCTACTTACCGTAATATCGAAAATCCGCACGATGTGCCTCGCTTACACATTTAGCAAATTAGTGAAGTTAACAAAAGTTTTTTTTTGGCTTATCGCATACCGTTGGAAAGGGGGTAGACTAGAGAACATTTTAAAATAATTCGAAGATCCCAATCGCTTTTATTTATTTTTTTACAACAATTTGAAGTTGAGCTTTAATAAAATTTATTTTTTTCAAAAAACTTTGTGATGCTTTTAAAAAGGAACTAGGTGTTATTAGCAAGTAATTTTGAATATCATAGAACCATACAAGAGTAGACATCAAAATTAAACTGAAATTTAAACGTAATACTAATTAGATTTTTTTAATTTAAAGGTTTAATGCTGAGTTCTGGAATTTTTCCAAATAAATTTTCAAAAGTTGTTATAAAAAAACTGGTGTGACTAGGAATGAGTTATTGGGCCTGAAGACATAGCTAATGACCTCTTCTATCGGCCATTTCCATTTGGCAAACGATGCACCAAACACCCTGTATAATGTGTATATATATACAAATAAACCTTCCGCTTGAATCACTCTATCCATTGCTAGTAAATGTGCAACCCAAATTGCCAGTGAGCTTTTAAAAAAAATACAAAAATGACTGCCTCATTAGTGATAAGGGTCTTGGGTTTGATTCCAAAGTTAGCAGTGATAATGGGTTTTTCTATTAAATTCTCAGTAGCAGCTTGGAATTTGGATATGTGCCTGAATGACATTAGGCTCGCCCCCTATTACATGGGACCTAAACATACCGGCGAATTGTGAGTGCACGTTAAGTACAACTCTGCCTAACCCTTCAGGTATACAGCTCTGTGATGGTATGTGAATATAATTGTATAAGTTGGCGACTCAAAAAATTTTGGCAAGGAGATAAACTGCATCCTGAAGATGGAATAGGCTATCTATAAAGTCTTGGGGTAAAGAACATTTTGAGTGGATTAATCTCATAACTATAAAGTCTACAACTTTAGAATTTGACATTTGTAGGGCTATCCATCAGCTAAGACAGCAATTTGGGAACTTTCAACAGTACCGGTAGGAACTGAGAGAAACAACATGTTATATTAAAAACTTAAATTCTTAAGTTAATTTTTTTTTTTATAAAAATAGTAGACCCAATAGAGATTTGCCTACCCAAGCTCGATCACAGTACCACCTAACAGGTCCAATTGGGCATCTAAACATTTCTATAATCGACTCAAACATGAACAATTTTAAAGTATCAAAATTTTTTCAGTCCTTCAGGAGGAGTTCAGTAACATACACACGTACAGAACAAAGAAGGTAAATACATATATATATTCCGTAGAATATTTCCTTAAATATAAAATTCTAATCAGTTTATTTTTAAAATTTTATCAAAAATTGCATTTGATTATTTACCTTGATTCCACAAACCAAATATAACTGTTTGCTGCGTACACTTACAAGATTCTTATCAGGAAATATCGGTTTTAGATCATTTTTAGATAAACAAGTTCGACATAACAATGTCATTTTTATTTATTTATTATTTATTGAGTTAATTAATTTTTTTTTTTTTTTTTTGTAGTGTGGCACTAGTTTGATCTTTGTGCCAATTTCGGGTAATAAAAGGTAGGGAAATATTTTTAACGGAAAATATCGGAAAGGAAACGGAATTTTGTAAGGTTCAGGAAAGGAGGTATTTTATTCTTTAGGAAAAATACATATATAGGTAAACATACACAGACTAAATCTTTATATCATTTTTTAACAAGAATGCAGATATTAAGTTAAAATATTCAATGGGATTCATTACTAAACAAGAAACACAAGTGGGAAGGGAAACATTTTGGGAAACAAGAGAACGGAGGAAGGATGAACGATCATGACGGGAACAGGAGAAGAATATGTGATCTAAAGTACCAACATCATCTCCACACTCGCAAAGATTACTATCTACGATATGCAACTTAGCAAGGTGGGAAGGAGTACAAACGTGGCCAAGCCGCATGCGAATTATCATGCTTGTAATGAGTTTAGAGCCTTTTACTTTGGAAAACCATGGTTTGACTTGGACTGAGGGCTGAATTGAGGCATAAACCTTGCCCTTTACTTGAGAGCTCTCACTCCAAAGAAGTTCCCAGGAATGTCGAAGATAATCTTTAGGGAGACTGACAAGATCATGACAAAAACATTTATAAGGGAATGTGTCACCATTCTGCACCGCTTGTTTGGCTAATTGATCAGCTCTTTCGTTTCCTTGGATTCCGGAGTGACTTGGAATCCAAGCAAACTGTACCGTGTAGTTTCTCAGTATACATTTGTGCAACTGTTTTCTTATGTCAAATACGATGGGATAAAAGGGTTTCATTTTAAATGTAAACTTTTCAATAGTTTGTAATGCACTTCTAGAGTCACATAATATGAGAACATTTTTAAGTTTAGCAATTAATACGTACTCTAATGCCTTGAACAAACCAAAGCATTCCCCAGTGAAAACTGATGTTTCAGGAGGAAGTTTAACCATCTGAATTACTTTATACTGAGAATGAAATATACCTACTCCCACACAACTAGACCGGGTCTTTGATGAGTCCGTAAAGATATAATGACAATCTTTCCAGTTTTCACCAACGGCAGCCTTAAATTTTATGTTAGCTCCTACATCACTTTTTTCTATACCGAGATTATAATGCACTACAGGGGAGACAAGTAAGGGTTCAAATGTTTTGCATTCAAATAAAGGAAGAGTAGGTGACCTATGTACACTCGCTGGTATAGAATTAAACTTCCTGAGACTTTTAACTAAACACGGAATATCTTTGTGCCGCCAATAGTATGAAGTATGAATAAGATTATCAAGATTTAATAATTTTGAATGAAGCAAATGGTTAGAAAACTGCATCGATTTGAATAAAAATCGGTCAGATAGATATTGTCTTCTCAGGTGGAGTGGAGGATCTCCTACTTCTACCTGTAAGGCATTTAACGGGCTTGATTTCATGGCTCCAGAAATGATTCGAAGAGCTTTCGACTGTATGCTATCTAACTTTTTAAGACCCTTTCTGTTACCATCTTCAAGGAGGAATGTTCCGTAATCAAGTATGCTTCGGATTATTGCGTTATATAACAGTTTTAAACTAAAAGGATGTGCCCCCCACCATACTCCAGAAAGACACCGCATAGCATTCAGTTGACGTTCGCATTTTTCAACTACAAAGTCAAAATGTTGTTTGCCAGAAAGTTTCTTATCTAAAATCACTCCTAGAAATTTAACATGATTTTTCACAGGAAGGCTTATGCTATTAAAAGTAACAATTGGGGAGGGAATATTACGTTTCCTTGTAAAAACTACTACAGTACTTTTTTCTATTGAAAGACTTAACCCATTAATTTGTAACCATTGCTGTAAAAGACTTAGGGAGACGGTCAAAGCATTACATGCATCTGAGATGTTATTGTGAGTAGTATAGATTAAAAGGTCATCAGCATATTGTAAAACATCAGCAGATTTTTGTAGAGATGATTCTAGATCATAAGAATAAATATTATAAAGCAAAGGTGACAATACTGATCCCTGTGGAAGGCCTTTGAACACTGTCCTCGTTATTTTCTTGTCACCGCAAAAAAGAGAAATAAATCTAACTGATAACAAATTTATGATAAACCGTATAATCAAAGTAGGGACGTTTAAATTTATTAGCTTGCGTTTAAGGACAGATATAAGCACATTATCATACGCGCCTGTTATATCTAGAAATGCGCCAACAACCGACTCGTTTTTTGAAAAGGCTATGCGAAGGTCAGTGGTAAATACACTTAAACTGTCAGTTGTGCTTTTTCCTTTACGGAACCCGAACTGACTGCCTGCTAGTAATTGCTTGTTTTCTATATACCACTCTAAACGATTTTTAACTAAATGTTCTGCAATTTTGGTAAGAACCGAAGATAGCGCAATAGGCCGGTATGATACAATATCATTTGAATTTTTATTTGGTTTAAGGATCGGCAAGATTTCTTGGGAACGCCAGGATTCTGGAATATTTCCAGAAACCAAAATAGAATTAATTATTTGTAGATAATATGATATTGTATTATCACTACAATGTGAGAAGAACGAATACGGAATACCATCTTCTCCTGGGGCTGAGTCTTTCAAGCATGATAGTACTCCTTTCAATTCGTACAATGAAAAGGGAGCGTTCAAAGATGAATGATTATCAATATTTAACAGAGTAGAGTTAGGGTAAATTTGATCATACTCTGGAGCTGATGCTGGAGCTAATTTGTCAAGAAAACTGTTACTAAGAGAAAGAGGTAATTGTGTAAAGGAAGGAGTATCACTAAATGCTTTTCTAAATCTTTTAATACTGCGCCAAACTTCAGACGGGCATGTACTGGGTGATAAAGACATACAGAATGACCTCCACCCCTGAAGTTTCTTATCTCTGAGAAAAATCCGTGTATCATTAATAATATCTCTAAGGCCTTCCAAATTATCATCTGACATGTCCTCAGCATATTTTTTTTCAGCTTCCTTTCGCTTCCTAACTGCATCAGCACACGAAGAGTCCCACCATGGGGGCATAGGAATTTTATCAGAAGGATTTTTTTTAAGAGGGAAAGCTTGGTCTGCTACTTCTACTAAGCACATCGCTAAAGCTTTTGAGCAATTATCTTCTCCACCCTGAGTTATTTGCGGGAGCTCAGCAACTTTAGCATCGACAAGCGTTTTAAATTTATTCCAGTCTGCGTTTCCGAGTCCATACTTTAATCTAGGGGGTCTTTTCGGTGTTGTACTGAACTTTACTGATGAAGTAATTATTAAAGGAAAGTGGTCACTTCCAAAGGTAGAAGAAGAGAAACGGGACCAAGATAAAGATGAAGCCAATCTAGGGGTGCATATAGATAAATCCACAGCACTAGCACTTTCACCTGCATTCGTTCTACGAGTAGGCTCGCCAGTATTGATAATACATAGATTATGATCATCTATAATTTCTAATAAACGGATCCCCTCTCTTTTTGTCTCACCACTTCCCCAACACTGGTGGTGACAGTTAAAATCGCCCATTACTAAAAATGGCCTACAAAGGGATGACAACATATTGCTAAATTCTTGTAGGGCATTGTTATTAGCAGTAGGAATGTAAGTGGAAACATAAGTAATATTATTAACAATTACACCAACAATATCAATATTAGAACATGAAAGGAGAGAAACACGTGAAAATGGGGTATTATTTTTAATCAATATGGCCACACCGCCATATCCGTCAGCTCTGTCATTGCGTACACAAACATAACCTGGAATACCAAATAATTGATTATTTTTAATCCAAGTTTCAGATAATGCTACAATATTTGGCTTAAATTTATTTATTAAGTAGAATAGGTCAGTTTTTTTAGGTATTACTGACCGGCAGTTCCATTGAATGATTGTGTCCATCTTTTTGGTTTTTATTTAGTATTAAACTACTTATCCGCTCAACGTCGTACGGTTCAAAAGATGTACTTTTACATAATAACATTTTGATGAGGTTTATAATAACATCAACAACCTGCTCATTCTTGATCTGTTGCAGTTTCATATCGGATTCTTTAGACAAAGCACACCCATTTGCCAAAGATGGGGGTTGTAACTCCCTAAGAAGGGCGTTATGAGCTGCTCTGTCATAACCTTGTGCTGACTTAGGAGGAGCGCGGGGTTTAAGGAAGACTGTCTTTTTATATGATGAAGAAGTTGAGGGTATAGGTTGTGAACTGAAGTATGAATTATTATTGGCGTGAGAATCATGAGATGTAACAGTAGTGAGAGCATTAGCATAGGATTTTGAGGTGGCTGGGTGTATTTTGCTTGCTTCTGCATATGAAACACAGGAATGAGCCATGGTGTGTTTAATGTTTTTTTGCCTCTGAAATTCAGGGCAAGTCTTGTCTGTAGCATAGTGAAATCCAGAACAATTAACACAAGATGCAGAATCCTCTTCTACTAAACAAGTTTCACCTAAGTGATTTTGTCCACATTTATAGCATCTAGGGGCAGCTGATCTGCATTGATTTTTAGTGTGGCCATAACGGCAACAGCGGAAACATTGTATGGTGGGATACACATAAGTCTCAACAGGTAGTGCATTATAGCATACATAAATTCTTTTAGGAAGAGCCTGACCATCAAATGTTACTACAACGGTTTGAGATGGTTTCCATGTATATGACCCATTCACTTGAACTTTATAATTTAGGCGTCTTACTTTCAATATTTCACCAGTACCTATGGGAGTTGTTATATTTTCTTTAATTTCTTCCACACTCCATTCAGATGGGATACCCCGGACCAAGCCCATACGAGTGACATTAAAAGTGGGTAGAAATGCTTTAAATTTGTTCAGAGGCAATAAATTGCTATTAATAAATATGTTAGCAGACATAGGGTTTGTAAAAGCTACAACACACTTATTCCTACCAATTCTCTTGACACTGCCAGGAACAATATTCTGAAATTTGTTATTTTTAAGGAAATTTCCGAATGCAATAGGGTGAAGAATGGTGCCACTGTTTTCAGTACTGGTAATACGCTGAACATGAACTATGTATGGCCCTGAATCAGAGGCCTGGTACTCCTTCCTACCTACACCAACTGGTTGGATTGCTTGTATTGCAGTTGGATCCAACTGCAAAGTTTGGGAAGCAGAAATTTCAGAGGGTTGAGAATGTGGAACTGATGTATCGTTATTTATTATGAAGTCGGATTTTAAATTAACTTCTGTGCTGGGAATACATGTACAGTCCATGTGAGAAGAGGTTCCCTCAGGAATCACTCCCTGTCTACTCCGTTTTGTTTTATTACAATGCTTACATACTATTTTATGCTTATGTGAGCGCCTCTTACGTGAAGCACTAACTTTACCGGAGGTCGACGCATCAGATTCCCTTCCACTTGCTGTGGCTACAGACCCATCAGTGTCCATACCACCCATATCTAAATTAGTTGATATGGTAACATAATTACTTACAGGGGGACTTAAGTCAGGGCCTAAATCCCCCACATCTGCTATAGGCGGGTCGTTCATACGACCCGGGAATAG
Source organism: Subacronicta megacephala (assembly GCA_958496365.1). NCBI lineage: Eukaryota > Metazoa > Arthropoda > Insecta > Lepidoptera > Noctuidae > Subacronicta > Subacronicta megacephala. The sequence goes on along the minus strand of OY292542.1, from coordinate 6,787,632 downwards.
TTTTGGACTATGCTACAAATATATACAAAAACTTACCAAAAATCAGGAAAAATTTACACAAAAATAATATTACATACACTACAAAGAAAATATATTTACATAACAACCTCAACTGAACCAATTATCTGCTTAAAATTTAATTATAAAAAATTGCTGAGAAAAAATACACCCGGTCTAACCGAAATTTCCCGCGCTTTTCTTAATTAATTTTTTACACCAAAAATACATATTTGTATCAACAATAAAAAATAAAAACTTATAGTTTATAAAGATCGCTATCTTTACACTATCAGATCAAAGTTTTGTTGTTGTTAATAGTTACATATTTATCTTTCCCCACTATTGTTGTAAGATTATCACTTTGTTTAACGTTGTTTAGAAAATTATGTCATCCGGATTATTTGCCTTTTGATATTCATAACTTGCTTGCCACGCTATAAATATAAAACAGCTGTTTTCCGTAAGGAAAATAATTATAAAAGCGACATTTGTAAACAAAAATGCATTAAAATTAAATCTGACGTTTGTGGGGTTGCTACTTGTAAGAACGTAGTAACAAGCTGCACACTACAATTAATAACAATCTGATGGACAAGTAGAAATTATTTATTATAAAATTAAAAATAAAAGTGGGAAATTAATTCATTCCAACAAAAGAAGTTTGTTGTTGCATAAATTCCGTATGCCAAAACTGTTTAAAACTAAAGGCTTTTACTAAAAAAATTTAACTTCTTTATACTGCCATTACTGTCTCGTTTCGAACAATAACTAAAAATTGTAAGTAATATTCACTCTCCATTCATTATTTCTTTCGACTTATTAAACTTCCATTATATTATAGATAGGTGAATTTAATTTATACACTTTCAACACTGAATAATTCTTCTAGTGCTGTACTTGTATTTCATGGATATAGAAAAGCAATCGATTCTTTTTAACAATTATAATGAAATATTATTAGTTTAAGTATTTTTCTAATGCGGACATGATTCTCGTGGAGAATTGAAGATTGATGGTGCTTAATATTATATTAGTACGTAAGTTTAATAAAACGCAACTTACGTAACGTACCTACACAGTACGCTAACCTAAATCGAATAAGATGTCTAGCATATACATTACTTATCTGGTCTACTGATCTAGACTTAGGGCCTGTTTCACTACCTCCACATGAGCACTATACATATACCAAATAAATTCAAAATTGGAATAGAATTTGTACTATGTTATGTGTCAGACAATTTATCGGGAACTTAACAGTAGGCGGTGAAAATGGTCACAAGGTTTTCTTTTAGTTGCGAAAACCAACAAATAAAAGTATAAAACCTTACCTTCTGTGTGTGTACATTTTTTCACATAAAACTTTTCTACAACCATAACAATATCTATAAATTATTATGTAGGTATTTAATATCTATAAACCAATCTACTTAAATTGATGTTTCATATAGATTTGAATTGCTGCAATAACACTCAAATTAAATTTTATTGCTTTAATGGTCGTAATTCAAATTATAAATATTTACGGCTCTTATCTAAGTAAATCAATCCGATTGCAAATTCAAAAAAAATATATTATCTAATGATTTGGAATGTTTTTACGTCGTTTGTCGCGTCCCTCCCTACACGCAAATGTCATTGACACCACATCAGTCGACGGGGCGACTTGATTGCACGGGTTGCGTGTTAGTACAATAAAAAGCTTGTGAGCGCCTCGCAAGCAGTAATTGCGGTTCATCTTTCAAAACATTTGGTCGCCACATGTGTTAGCTGTAAAATTATCACAAAAACGCGACACAAAACACTTAAAACTGTCGCTTTATGATAAAAATCGTTGATCGAATCGGCACTCACGAAACATTGTATTTTAATTAATTATATCGTGTTTAACTTTTGTGTGTAAGGTTTTAATCACTTCCGTGGTATCTAACGTGTGCATTTTTGTGTGAGTTGCGGGATCGTCGACATGGTTATTGAGAAAATTTGCTGTTTGGGAGCTGGATACGTTGGCGGCCCGACATGCAGTGTGATTGCTCTAAAATGCCCTAATATTCAAGTTACCGTTTGCGACAAGAGCGTGGATAGAATAAACCAGTGGAATTCTGAAAAATTGCCTATATACGAACCTGGTTTGGATGACGTTGTCAAGCAGTGTCGAGGAAAAAATTTATTTTTTTCAACTGATATTGCTAAAGGTATCCAAGAGGCTGACTTGATATTCATATCAGTCAATACGCCCACTAAAACCTTTGGTAATGGCAAGGGGAGGGCCGCAGACTTGAAATATATTGAAAGTGCAGCCCGCATGATCGCAGACTTAGCAACAAGCAACAAAATTGTTGTTGAGAAGAGTACCGTACCAGTGAAGGCTGCGGAGATTATTATGAAGATATTGAGAGCCAACACAAAGCCTGGCGTTGAGTATCAGATTCTCTCTAACCCTGAATTTTTGGCTGAAGGAACTGCTATTGTTGATTTGGTCGAAGCTGAAAGAGTTTTGATTGGTGGTGAAGACACTCCAGATGGTCAGAAAGCTATTCAAGAACTCTGTTGGGTCTATGAGCACTGGATTCCCGCCAAAAATATCCTGACAACCAACACTTGGAGCTCTGAGCTGTCAAAGCTAGCCGCAAATGCATTTCTTGCTCAACGTATCTCCAGTATAAACTCCTTATCAGCTGTCTGTGAAGCTACTGGTGCAGATGTGTCAGAGGTAGCAAGAGCTGTCGGCCGAGATTCTCGTATCGGTCCAAAGTTTCTTGAAGCATCCATCGGTTTTGGAGGCAGTTGCTTCCAAAAAGACATACTCAACTTAATATACTTATGTGAATGCTTGAACTTACCGGAAGTAGCAGCGTATTGGCAGCAAGTGTTAAATCTAAATGACTACCAGAAAGCTAGGTTTACTAGAAAAGTAATAGAATCACTTTTTAACACAGTTTCAGACAAAAAAATTGCTGTGCTAGGTTTTTCGTTTAAGAAAAATACCGGAGACACACGAGAGTCACCAGCTATCCATGTTACTAAGACATTACTGGACGAAGGAGCCAAACTACACATTTACGATCCAAAAGTTGAACCGGAGCAGATTTTCTATGAGCTCACTAGTCCAGGCGTATCATCAGACCCTGAAATCTTGAAAAAGAATGTGGAAATCCATGATACAGCATACTCAGCTGTAACCGGAGCTCACGCTATAGTTTTATGTACAGAGTGGGATGAGTTTAAGACACTAGACTTTAAAAAGATTTACGAAGTGATGATGAAGCCAGCATACATATTTGATGGAAGGAAGATCTTGAATCATGAGGCATTGCAGAATATAGGCTTTCACGTCCAGACAATTGGGAAGAGGCTAAGCAGAGTGGGCAGTATACGAGCACAAGGGAGCCAAACTATGCCCTAATGTGAGTACTTTTTTTTACATACTATCACGCATGTATTCCCCGAAGGGTACCACACTAACACTTCGCCGGCACGTTTAAGTCCCATGTAATAGGGGGCGAGCCTATTGACATTAACCATACACAATTCCGGACTACGAGCTGCTACTGAGAATTTCATAGAAAAACCCAATTACACTTTTGCTCGACCTGGGGGTCGAACCCAGGACCTCTAGCGTGACTGTCGCGCTTGGGACATGTAGGACATATTAAGTCTACTGCTGAATGAAGGCCTCACCCATAGACTTGCACAGAAAACGCAGTGTGGGACGACCTCCAACAAGATGGACGGACGACCTGGTAAAGGTCGCTGGGAGTCGTTGGATGCAGGCGGCATATAAGCGGTCGTTGTGGAATGTCAATTGCCCTAATATAATATAAATTCAATTGTTTTGTCAAAACATTATATCCTAAAAATACCTAAGTATACATATAGTTATATTACCCAAAAACACCATTAGAAAGCCACGTAATCTCATTAAAATAATGATAAGGATTTTCACAGAATTACCTAATTTCGCTATTAATTCGATTATCGGCGACCCAATTTTCATTTATTACATGTAAATCAATCAAAGTGCGGTTATCAGGAACATAATCAAAAATACTACTAATAGGTACCATTGAGATATTAATTGCAATCGTACTAGAGCATTCATGAATCACGTTAAAAAAAATTGCTTTTTCATACAAAAGTGTCCTACACGGTCAAAATGTATGGAACAGCTGTTTTTTTTAATAACCGACGAAAAATAAATATGCAAGGGGCTGAATCATGTACTGAATTCATGGTAAGCGGATGTGCGTCGATGTCCCTTCCACCCTGTTTAATTATCCTACTTCCTACTTAATATTATAAATGTGAAAGTTGTGAGGATGGATGGATGGATGTTTGTTACTCTTTCACGCAAAAAGTACCGAACGGATTTTGATGAAACTTTACAGTATTATTGTTTATACATCAGAATAACATATAGGCTTCAATTTGTAACGATATTTTGGGAAATTTCCACAGGATTGGGAAAAATCTATTCTACGCGGACGAAGTCGCGGGCAGAAGCTAGTAGTAAATATAACAATGTGTAAGCGTCGATTCGGACAAAAATGAATTGAAGCGGCGGTAGCCTAATGGCTAGGGCGTCGGACTTGGGATCGTGTGGTTGCCGGTTCGAACCCTACCCATTGCACTACCGACGTGAACCCACTCGTAACACAAGCAATTAGATTAGCACGAGGGGTTAACAAGAATACTAGTAATGTGTGACCCACATTGCTAGTAAGCTTTTTTTTTAAAAAGAGAAAAAAGAAAAAAGAATTCATCTATCGTAGATCAGTAGGTCGATCGAGATGAATGCGCGTGCACCTCTGACCCCAATACAACGAGTTTTTATTGATACGAAGCCGACAAAGAAATACTATAGCCCCATTTACAAGTGTTTATTTATTTTTAAACGGCTATAACAATTTTATGTCAACACTTCTACGTATTTACAACTTACCTATTGTTGCAAAACATACATACATATATTTGAGATTTATTGGCGCTATAACAGAATAATGGTATCTTACGTCATACAATGTACGTTTTTGCGAAATACCTAAGTAATCCGGTTTGAAGTTGTCTGCAACTCAGATCAAATAAAAAGTTAAGATGGAACTTTGCGAACAAAGAAGTGAGGCCGGCTAAAACTACGCCTAACGGTGTACAACACACAATTACACTTATCTTTGATCCACACATTTTTATTTGATCTGAGGTCCGCAAGTGATTATTTTCTTTACTCATTTCGATATTTATGTATTAAAACACTTAATTAAACAATTTTATCACCGCGGTAGTTTCGATCGGCTAACTTCGATCTGTGGGTTGTATATTTTTGTGACGTGCCAAGAGCAAGGCACAGGAGGGCCACCGGTTCGTTCATTGGAGATCTCGGAGCACCCTCCTCTTTGGGCTATGTATTGTCGTGTGTTTTTAGTCGGTAGGAGTCCGACATAATTTTCCGCTTTTCCTTTTGAGAGGCGGGGGACATCCATGAAGATTTTCACACGGAAAAGAAATGGCTATGTCGGACTCGTATCGAGATAAACCGAACTTGCCTTCACTTGTCATATTGTCTCGGCCATGGGATTTGTGATAGTCACCACGAGCACCACCATGACTTGCAACCTGGGCCCCTTGTATCTGTTCATTTTGTGACGTAGATCGCTTTACTGACGTTCGCGGAACCAATTTTGTGTACTTAGGTCTGTGTTACATTAAAACCATCTGTGTTAATAAATTATATTAGAGAACCAGCTGAATTAATAGTAACGACATTGTTTAATTAAAATATTAGTCTCTTTCTCGTTAAGAGCTTAAACGAGTGACGATAAATTATGCGGGGACTTTTTTCTTTAAAACTAATCGTGTTGGGCGCCAAATTCAATATATTTTAGTTTTTTCTAAAATTATTCGGCTATAACACATTCTAAGTACAATCGCCAGCACATTAGATTATACAAAACTGTCAAATTTCAACAAATGATTTTAAACCTTAAAATGTTGATGATTTTGTTCAAAATCGACTAAGAAACTTTGACATTTTTGGTAACGCGATGGACTTCTTCCAATCGCACATGGCAGTAGAAATTGCGACATCAACAATAACTTATTTACAACAGAGTTGTAAATGTTGTAGACGGTGAAGCACTCTCTAAATCTAAGTAAAATCCAATTTGAGGAACAAAGGAATGTATTTTAAAACTTTAGGTAGCACAGACTTGAAAGAGCAAGCAAGCGTGCGGCGTGCGCAGTGTTTTTGGGCCGACTAACGATGACGCGCGCGATGGGAAACTACAACTCGGTGCGCTCGCCGCTCGCACACTTTTACAAACTGTTACATAGTATAATAATATGTACCTATAGCTCCGTAGCTATTACGACACAGATGCGCAGTAGCCGAGCGGTCGACTCCTGCGTCACGGTTCGCGGGTTCGATTCCCGTACGTAACAAATACTTATATTAAAGTTTACGCGTCGCTAACACGCCCCACCCCAGTGCTCCTAGCAGCACTCATCAACCAAAGGAATTCTAGCGACGCGTGCAGCGGATCGGGTAAGTATTCCAGCTTTAGTTTTAACTTTTACCATTCTGACCCGTCCATCAAAAATTGCAGGTCTTTTCATCTCCGCCAGCATGTCAGTAGCAGCGTCAATTCGGCCACCAGCCCGCAGGACACCATGATCATCGAGGTACGGCGACAAGGTAAGTAATTTACTAGTGGTAGGTATTTTTCTACAGGCTCTGAGCAGGGTTATTTCTTCTCTAAATGATTGACCTTGAGAGTATCTTAGAAGCATGTGCTCAGCTCTTACCATAACATCGTCGTCCAAATTGTAGGTAAGTGTATTATTTTCAAATTTTTTATTTATAGCTTCAACTCCAAAATCAACAAAGGTAAGTACTCGTGACATACATCTAAGCAACCGAAGCCATGAAGAAAACTTAGTTGGTTCCGGCACATGTAAGTCTTTATCTTCAGTATTTATATTTATTAGGGTTACACATTCTAATTTATAATCTTTATTTTCAAAATCAATAACATCTTGCGGCCATTCATCGGAACTCTTGTATAAGAAGGCAGGTCCATGAAGCCATTCTTTTTCCAATAGCGAACAGTCATACGATTCTCTGGTGGCGATATCGGCTACATTGAGCTTTGTTGGTACGTATCTCCAATCACTTAAATTTGTAAGATCGTCAATTTCGCCGAGACGGTGCGCCACGTACTGTTTATAGTTACGTGCATCGTTACGTATCCAGGTAAGAACCGTACTTGAGTCACTCCAGAATATTTTTCTCTCTGATTTAATTTTGTGTTCTTTTGTTATAGTTTCAGCCAGCCTTGCAGCCAGCACAGCCGCCTGGAGTTCCAAACGCGGGACTGACACCAACTTAACAGGTGCGACGCGACATCGACTAGCTATGAACGCGACGCGCACACAATCATTGTCTTCCCAGCGCCAATACGCCACCACGCACATCGCTTTCGTTGATGCGTCGCAAAATATATGCAGCTGTAGGTGCCTATAACATTTTGAAGTCATAATGCATTGATCGTCCTTGTTACTAGGCGCACGCGGCGTAGCACTCGTAGCGCTTGTATGGGCCGCTACGGGCGTAGCACTGGTATGTTCCGCTACGAGCGTAGCACAGGTAGGCGGCGGGTGCGACGGTGACAGCGGGCTTATTCCACTTTCTGTCTCGCTCACTCGCATTGTAGCTGCGGGGTAGTGTCTCGGTAATGTGACGTCATGCAATGATTTTAATAAACAAATCCATTTTTTCCATTTCGTGTAGATTTTGTGGGTAACGGGTTCATCCCAGTTGATGTTTAATAGCCATGTCTTTGGATTAGTTACATTGTTTGGCAGTTCTTCCACATAATCGTTTACTAGCAAATGTTGGTGTTCGTGGTACCTCTGGGCATACTCTTTACTCTTTCTCATTTTCGATTCGACGCCTTTCAGCCGGGCCATAGCCGTAGGTAGTGAGTCGGGCATTACGCAGTTATTGTCCTTCCAGGGTAAGCCAACTTGCCACCTGCCATCTTTGAGAGTGGAGGTTTGCTCGAGATGATTCCAGGCACGCTGGTCTTCTGAGTTCTGCCGTGGTTTAGAAGCAGATACTCCCATAGATTCCATCGAGAAGTAATGTCGTACATCGTCATGAAGTTTACGTAGGCTGATGTCATCATCATATTTTCTTTCAGGGGCGTCATTAGTAACGAAGAGCGTGGAGTGTTGCACGAGCGCCGATGAGGATACGCGCGGCACCCGGCCATGAAGACACCAACCCATCGGGGTACGAGTCGCGCACGGCTCGTTTGGTTTGCCGACCACCAACTCGAGAGGTAAGAGTAAGTGATAATTGTCTTGTCCTATTATTATTTCAGGTTTTAGTGAACCGGAGCACAGTTCGTCTTCAATTTTACGTAGGTATTTATGGTTCTCACATCTCACTATAGGTATGTTTTGTGTAGGTAAACTGAGTTCATTGACACTGTGTACACTGATGTTATATTCGTCACCTTTTTTGTTAGATACAATTAGGTCCAATAGTTCAGTGTCGCACGATAACATTGTACTGTCCCATGCACCTCGCACTTGTATGTACCGCTTGCGGCCGCGCAGGCCGGCGCGTGCCGCCAGTGCCGCGCTCATCATAGACACGGTCGACCCGTCATCGAGCAATGCACATGTGGTGAATATACCATTAAGTCCATGAATGTTTATGGGTACCACTTTTAATAGCACTGAGCATTTGTTCGAGTTTATATGGGTTATGGTTTCACTTTGAACACTGGTTTCAGTCTCTGTAGTTGCAGTTTCACTGGGGTTTGTTTGCACTGTGACGTTATTATTTTGGGTATTCTGGCGCGCACTCGGGACGTAATGTAGCAGGCGGTGGTGAGGCTCCCCGCACCCGTCCACGTCACACACAGCGGCCGGGCAGGTCTGCCGGTCGTGTTGAGATAGTAAACACTTGTAGCATATACCTACGCGCTTCACATACGACCACCGGTCTTTACGTAATGATTTTTTAAACTTTTTACAGTCTGTTAGTTTATGTTTATAGTTGCGACAGAAACGACACTTATTATTGTCACTTTGTTCATCACGTTTTCCAGTTTGTAACAACACAGTTTGGTTAGAGTTATTTTCACTTTGTTTACGTTTGTTATCCCAGCGAATGTTCATCAAGTTAGCACTGCATGTAGATATTTTTATAGCTTCCTGACTTAGAAAATCTGACAAAATGTCTAGTCTATACTTCTTGTTTTCAGATATAAGTGGGTAACTGTAGTCGACCCACTTGGACAATAACACTGTAGGTAATTTAGCGAGCACTATGTTCACCACACTAACGCCTTGTAGGTATTCTTCGCGCTTTAGAGCTCGCACAGAAGCGACATAGTTTTTTATTTTAACGGAGAACGGCACTATGTCCTTGTGATATTCTTGTGGTAAAGGATTTAACTTTTTGACGTCATATAGAATTCTTGATTTGATAATATCTGGGTTACCAAATTGTAATTCTAGGGTGGACATCACAATTTCGGGTGACGTGCTGCTTATCAGCAGAGCTGTGACTGCCTCTTTAGCCTGACCTCGTAGGCATTTCCTTAAGCGCCACATATTTTCTTGTTCACTGAATTTGCATACGGTTGTGGACTCCTCATAAGCATTCTTGAAAGACAGCCACTCCATAGGGTCACCAGAGAACAGGGGTAGTTCCCGTGGTGTGCTGATGCGACTCAGTAGGTTGTGGTTGTGATTAGCGGATACGGAAGTGACGACCAATTCCCTTAGTGCGCTAGCCAATTGTTGAACTGGACCGTTGGTGCCGGCCTCATCTGGCGGCGGGAACAGCGAGCCGGTAGGTATTCCATAATTGTTAGCCCTCTGTTTCTCCAGTTCTTCCTGACTGCACTCGAGCCACTTCTCGACATCCTTGCGGTCGGTCTTACTGCTGCACTCCGATGCAGGTGGACTGTATTTTTCTTCAACAGCTGCTAAGTCTGCTGCTAACCTTTTGTCTATTAATTCCATTTGAATACGAGCCTTTGCCCTTGCAGCTTCTAATTCCAACTGTTTTTTCATTGTAACTTTAGAATACGAAGATGATGCAACACCTGATTTCACTGACTTCGTTTTTGCAACGCGAGGTAGCGGCTCAGATTTTGTGCTACCGCTAAGAACTGTAGGTTTCTGTTGTTCCAGCATTTTCGATCGTCGCGTTCGTACCATTCCTGTAGGTATCGTGGTTGCAGGTACATAAATCTGGCTCGAAGACCACTGTAAATGTTGTAGACGGTGAAGCACTCTCTAAATCTAAGTAAAATCCAATTTGAGGAACAAAGGAATGTATTTTAAAACTTTAGGTAGCAGACAGAATCGAGAGAGCAAGCAAGCGTGCGGCGTGCGCAGTGTTTTTGGGCCGACTAACGATGACGCGCGCGATGGGAAACTACAACTCGGTGCGCTCGCCGCTCGCACACTTTTACAAACTGTTACATAGTATATGTAGGTAGGTATATGTAGCTCCGTAGCTATGACGACACAGTTGCGCAGTAGCCGAGCGGTCGACTCCTGCGTCACGGTTCGCGGGTTTAATTTCCGCACGGAACAAATATTTATATTTAAAGTTTACGCGTCGCTAACAAGAGTGTTAACACTTTTGTTGCTGAACAATTAGTGAAAAACAAAAAAAAAAATCAAATTTCGTTAACTCCTCTACCTAAGTGAACTATGAAAAATCTTCGTTTTATTTTTTGTAAAAAGCTTACTAGCAATGTGGGTCACACATTACTAGTAATCTTGTTAACCCCTCGTACTAAGCTAAATGCTTGTGTTACAAGTGAGTTCACGTCGGTAGTGCAATGGGTGGGTTTCGAACCGGCAAACACATGATCGCAAGTCCGACGCCCTAGCCATGAGGTTACCGCCGCTTCACGGTAATGTTCTACATCCGACGTTTCCTAGAAGAATCGTTAGTTATATTTCCGGTCATAACTTCCAAACCCGGGCTTTCACTGATAATTGCCTAATAGAAAAACACTACCCAATCTGAAAGGCTAACAAAGCCACTACCACAGTTCTAAGTACGAAATGATTGAAAAGAATTGCTCACCGCGGCCTTATTGGGCAATGTATTTAGAAGCGAGGTTTTCAACCTGCACTCCTGCAGACGCGTTAACGGCCACTCGACCAATGAGGTAGTTATGCACAAGAGAAAGAAGAAAGAAAGAAAAAAAAATCATTTTATTGTAGACACACAGAAAACAAATTCTACAAAACATAAAACACAAATTATTGCAGTAAAATAGCAGCACAATAAATGCGTGTAATCTTCTCTAGTGCACAATAACTCAATGGCCTTTCTCTGAAGGTTGTATCATGTATTCGCTTAAACGTTTTCATTATAATTATAATGGCGGTAATCAATGGTTAAGGTTTCCGAGAATCGTGCGCGAAATTTACATACACGCACGATTTTGACGTAAGTATTTTGTTCGTCATTGGTACCAATGCCAGATAACCTCATTTGTCTTTAGTTGTGAGGCATAGCTGTTTAAAGAGGATATTCTCTCTGTCGATCGTCGCTGGCATGTCTAAATGCTAGCATGAATGTGTCGTCACAACCGGGGAAGTACTACCCTCCCACAGAATATCGACGTCAAGTAGGTACCAGTATGTATACTGTTGCGTTTCGTACGGTGAGTGTGGAGTGCCGGAGCCCCACTTCTTTCAGTCCCCTTCCTTCTCCTTTTCCTTGGCTCGGCAACGCATCTGCAACTTCTTTGGTTTTGCAGATGTCCATGGGCGGCGATGACTACTTACCATCAGGTATGTATTCTGCTCGTTTGCCGAGTTATCCCATAAAAAAAAAAAAAACCAACTTCTGTTTAGCAACAGAATTCCTATTAGCATAGGAATTTCTTAGAAAAACCTATATTAACACTGTTTTAAAATATGACTAATTTTATTACAGGATGTATGTACAAGATTCCTTGTAACATTAATTGTCGTTATATCCTTGGGTCGACAACCGCGTTATTCCTAAAATTCCAATCTTAATTAATTAGCGTTTGAAGTGGGGTCGTTGAGCTCCCTGAAACATACATACCATCACGCCATGTACACCCACATTTTGCCGGTATGTTTAGGTCCCATGTAATAGGGGGCGAGCCTATTGCCATTAACCGGGCACAATTCAGGCTAATTATGACGTAAACCTCCAATGTCGTCACACCCTGTTATCGCCATAATGTAACAGTAAATAATGTTTTTTAAAACATTTATTTAAAAAGAGTGGCCATGGAGTTTCTTGCCGGATTCTTCTCCATAGGATCAACTTATTGAATCTGTGTAGCTAGAGTCAATAAGTTTCATAGACTCTTGTGAAAGCTTTTCTTTTTCTATTCCATTTCTACCCACTGCTGAGCAAAGGCCTCCCTTCCGTCTTTCCAAGCCGGCCTATTCATAGTCTGCCGGTTGGCAGACTTCATACGCCATCGAAAATATCTCTCAGGCATGCAGGTTTCCTCACGATTTTCCCTCGCCTACTCCGTTTAAGCGTGTGATAATATGATTTCGAAAAGTCAGAGGTGCGTGCCTTGGACTCGGAACTCGAGACCTTTGACACGGCAGTCCAATGGTCATATCACAAGGCTATTACTGCACTTTGCTACGTAATTGGTTATGCTTGTAATTAATTAACAATGTCACACCATATATTTGGCTCTGTAGCCAAGTGTATGTATTATTTCGGACAATTGAGGTCGAACTACATCGTGTTATGATGGTTTTGCGAGAGAAGGATGCCGCTCTACACATTTATAGTGCTGTCCCTTTCCAACAACCTTACAATGGCGTATACGGCCTCTAGTATTACGCCGTCTGAATTCGTTAGATTCGAGATCGTCATATCAAAATGTCTGGACTTTAAAAGAGGCTATGATCTTTAGTTGCTCTATAGGACTGTCTTAGTTTTTTTTTTCTTTTATTCCGCTTCCTTACATGGATATCATAAGGGCCTCGGGCGCGAAGTTAAATTTTTCAACCGACTTCAAAAAGGAGGCGGTTCTCAATTCGTCTGTATGTTGTTTTTTTTTGTATGTTTGTTAAGCGATATCTTCGTCAATTATGGATCGATTTCGATGATATTTTTTTTGGTTGGTAGGTCATACTTCAGAGGTAGTCCCATTTAAATTTTATCGAAATCGGTTCAGCGGTTTTAAAAAAAATCAACAAAAATCTAAAAATTGTTTACATCGATGATAATATCGTTTACTCCGAAACATCGCCGTCTCATTGGAGTAGTACGTTAAGTTGGCTTACAAGTACCTACATATAAACAAAACTTTTCACTAAAAATAAAAAATAAAATTACTCTTTTGTTAAAAGTAATTTTTGTCGGTATATTCAAGTACGCACGGCTACACATCAAGCTATACAAAACTGGTTTACGCCTGCCTCTTATTGTATGGGCAGCCTATACAATGCGAGATCAGCTTAAACTGAATTTGTATAGGTTGACCTGTGGCCGTGTGTACAGTGGGTTATAGCTGTTACCCGACCCACCGAAACCCCGCCGTCCCACCTATGGTGGGTCTGGTAACAGCTATAACCCACTGAACATGGCAGTAGAAATTGCGACATCAACAAAGTTATTGTTAACCTTTTGAACGCCATTGTCACATATATGTGACAAACGAAACCTTACCCTGAACGCCAACGTCACAAATATATGACAAAATATACGTCGCACCATATTATGAAATAAACAATTTAATCATAACTTTAGTGTGTTTTCACTACCTTGTGTAATTTGACAGAAAAAGTGGCCTGGCGTCAGGGGTACGGCGATACGTTTATACTCTGGCGTTCAAAAGGTTAATATCGCAATTTCTACTGGCATGTACACACGGCTACACATCAAGCTATACAAAACCAGCATCAAGCTATGCGAGACCAGCTTAAACTTGATTTGTATAGGTTGAGCCGTACCCGTGTGTACCTGGAATGTGTGAGCCGATAAATTTGCGAAAAACTTACATAACATACCATCACGCCTGTATTCCCCTTAATGTACCTACACCCACAGTTCGCCGGTATGTTTTAGGTCCCATGTAATAAGGGAGCGACCCTATTGCCATTAACCGGGCACAAATCCAGACCGAGCTGCTACTGAGAATTTCATAGAAAAACCCAATAACACTTTGCTCGACCTGGGGGTCGAACCCAAGACCTCTAGCGTAGCAGTCGCGCTTGGGACCACTAGACTAACAAGGCAGTCTTAAGGCGAAAAACTTAAACATTTTTTATTGAATTTCGCGCCCATGGAGAGACGATTTGCATTAAAAGCGGTTGCTAAATCGTCGATGGACCCAAGATCGTATTAGCTAAAAATTTATGAGTCAGTTGGTACAGGGAAAATTACAAGATACGACGGACAACCTCATTACGGATACGGATGTAGAATTCCCCAGTGATTTGGCTGCAGATGTCAGAGCTAATGTTTCGGACTTACATACAATAATAGGCTTCTTTTTTTATTTTTTGTTGCGGGGAAAACACACATAATCGACGGGTCCATCTTTGGGGATTAGAGAGATTCTTACCGACTAAAACACCCCTTTGGGTATCCCTAGAGCCTTTTGCAACTCCTGTTAGGCCACATTTCTCTTCAGGGACCTCCAACTGGAGGGATTGGCGAGTGTTTATTTTCTATATTTAATCTTGGTGTGAAGTGTTGATTCAAAAGATATACAACATTATTTTTAGTATATGCGAAACCTGAATATAGTTTGTTCAGAATAAGTAACTGAATCGATTCCAATAATTTAACAGCATGTCATATTTTGTCCCAAAAATTTCAACTACCTATACTAAGTACCTATCCGCAATCATACGCGCACAACTCAGGTCACTGCCGGTCATTGCGGCACTAGGCGCGGGCGCACAGTGGACGTGGGGATAAAACAACCCCTTCAGTCGCCCGAAGACCATGCCACAGATTGATGCGAATGCGACGGACAACCAGATAACATAACAAGCTTATAACTTTGTCATTTTTCAAGATACAGTTTTGAAATTTTGCACCTGGTCTCGGTAGCTTAGTTGGCAAAGCGTCTGGTGTACTTAACCAGAGAGACGCAGGTTCAAACGCTGCCTGAGATCGAATTTATCTTTCACTAGAAAATTTTCTTTAATTAGAAAATTCAGTTCTTTGTGAAAATTTTGCACCTAAATTCTTTATCTAAAAATACGAGACACGTGTTTCGTGTTTCGCATATACTAAAACTGACTTGTATATTATCGAAGCTGGGTGTGGTTATTTTTATGAAGCCCCCTGTGTCACAAGATTTGTGCCCTGCGGCGTGAGCCGTCATCTATACCAATATTATAAAGAGGTAAAGTTTGTGACGTTGTAGGAAGTATCTCTGGATCTACTGAACCAATTTTGAAAATACTTTCACCAATAGAAAGCTACATTATTCTTGAGTGACATAGGCTATATATTATCCCGTAAAATGACAAGAATCGTATAGTCCACGCGGGCAAAGCCGCGGGCGGAAAGCTAGTGTTTAATAAAAAAATAATTCCTAACCTTGAGTGGTTAAAATTGGGTCTCAATTCAGCGAACGTGTTTAGAGTTTGCGATGTTAAAATATAAATATTTATGTTGCGCACTGCCCGCTACCTGTGTCTGGTCGCACGGTCTCGACGAATTTGATTTTAATATATTCCTTATTAAATTATGTCTGTGAATTCTTACCTTAACCTTAAGAAGTAAGATGTGTAACCAGTGATAACGTATGGCACCTCAGATCAAATGAAAAGTTTGAACTTTGCGAACAAAGAAGTGAGGCCGGCTAAAACTACGCCTTGCCGTGTACAAACACAATTACACGCACACACGTATACCGAAACTACGCCTTATCTTGTCAGTCAGGCAGAGTCGAGCTATCGCTGCACGTCTATCAAAACGCCATTAACGTATCCGTGCGTGTGTGCGTGTAATTGTGTTTGTGCACGGCAAGGCGTAGTTTTAACCGGCCTCACTTCTTTGTTCGCAAAGTTCCATCTTAACTTTTTTATTTGATCTGAGTACGGCACAGAGACGTGGTCGCTCAAAAGGAAGCTCACGGTCACTCAGCGAGCTATGGAGAGAGCTATGCTTGGCATTTCTCTACGCGGCCAAGTCAGAAATTAGGAGATCCGTAAAGTGGTCGACAAAGCTCAAAGGATTACCAGCTTAAGTGGCAGTGGGCGTAGAACTGGGGTAGGGTAAAAAGGTTCTCGAGTGGAGACCACGCACCGGTAAACGCAGTGTGGAACGACCTCCAACGAGATGGACGTACGACCTGGTAAATGGCGGATTCCGTCACTTCTATCTGCTACGATAATGATGATAACCCGCAGTAGGCTAGCGTGGTGGACTATAGCATAAGCCCTCTGATTCTGAAACCCTTGCCTAACAGTGAGACGATGTAATGGATTAATGATGATGACTTCGAAAAGTCAGAGGTCTTGGATTCGAACGCGAGACCTTTGACTTGGGAGTCCAATGGTAAGTAGGAGTAGTGTCTCGCTGGCATGTCTACATGCCAACATGAATGTGTCGTCACGACGGGAGAAGTATCGACTTCAAGTAGCAGTATGCATACTGTTGCGTTTCGTACGGTGTGAGGCCCAGTTTCTCCCTCAGTCTCCTTCCTTCTTTTCCTAGCCTCGGCAACGTATCTGGAACTCCTTTGGTATTGCCATGTCCATGGGCGGCGATGACTACTCACCATCGGGTGACCAGCCTGCTCATTTGCAGAGATTAACCATGAAACAAGGTGATATCTCTAAGCTATCACTGCACTTAGCGTAAGCGGCACTTATGTGTGATTAAATATTGGGGAAGGGGAAAATAATTGATTATCGAGTACTTGATTGATCAATAATGATTGACCTCGCTTGTACGACCTTTAATACTATTTACCTTTGTGAAATATGCATCCATTTTTATTTAACAGAATGTGTTTGAACCTTTAAACATGTATGAGCTAAAAGCGAACTCCAAAAAAGGACTCTTAAATAAAAGAGTAGTTTCACATTTGTAACCGACGAAAAAACGGAGGAAGCTCTATAGTTGTCGCGTATATTTTTTTTTATCTATGACCACCCATTTCTTTTTATAGAGTAGTCCGAATTTTTGGCGTTTAGTTACTCTGTGAACTTAAATGATAACATGTTTTAAACTGGCCAAATCTAATTGAATATTGCCGTTTTACGCCATTCCTGCCTGTAAAAATGTTGTGGGACTTAAAAGTAACAGGAGGGGATAAAATTTCATGCGTAACTGTAAATTTACTCTGGGGCAGCTTATACAAAAAAACATGTTGAAAACTCTGTTGGTTGTGAATGCTTAGCACCGTGTTCGCATTGTATTAAAACTTGTTAAAGCGAAACTTTTTTGACACTTTTTATGGTCTAGATTATGTTGACAATCAAACAACTCATTTTTTGGGCACAATACATGACGAAAAAATGGCAGAACGCGGCTCTTTTAATATGGGATAACTCGGCAAACGAGCAGGTGAGCTACCTGATGGTAAGTAGTCATCGCCGCCCATGGACATCTGCAATACCAAATAAGCTGCAGATTCGTTGCCGAGCCTATTTAAGGGAAGGGGAAGGGAACTGAGGGAGGAATTGGGCCTCCAGCGCTCCACACTCACCGTACTACGAAACACAACAGTATGTTACTTGACTTCGATATTCTGTGGGAGGGTAGTACTTCCCTGATCGTGCCGACACATTCATGCGGACATGTCAGCGAGACACTATTACTACTAAAAAATAAACATAAACAAATAAATTACATAAATAAATAAACATTACTAACATACATAACTAACTACAGTCATGTTAGTATTATTGTGTTATACAATTTGTATAAACATGATTTAAAATTAAATTTAGCTGTATCCTGTACCGCTGATAAATGTATTTATCCTAGAAATAGATTGTACGGTACGGTACGGTTAGTTGATTTTGAACTTGATCGTCAACATTTTAAGGTTTAAAATCATTTGGAGAAATTTGACAGTTTTGTATAACCTGATGTGCTGTGCGCCTGTTCTACAACAAATCGTAGTGCCAACACTGCCCACGAGAACTGGCAGCGTTTTACATTATACATACATACACTCACGACTTTCTCCCACAGAGGTGGGCAGAAACTATAGACTACCACTTGCAACGAATCTTGCATATCTCTTTCGCTTCTTCAACGTTCATACATAGAGAACTACGCCAATAAGGTCGGTGTATGGCTTTCTCGGGCGTCCCCTCCCGGCGGCTCCACTGACATTCGCTTTATAAATCCCTTTCGTTAGTCACCTTGCATCCATTATCTCATCATTTTAATTCAAAATGCTTTTTATTTTATTTATCTCCCGTTCCGAGTTACACCGCATTTTACATACTTACATGTTTCTTCTGCCGTTACTGCTTATTTCCAAATAAATCTCTTTAAGCAGACCTTTTTTTTAAACAAAAAGCTTTGGCTACGCAGCGAATGCGTCGCGCATTACTAGTTAAGCTAGTGCTTATGTTACAAGTAGTTTAACGTCGATAGTGCAATGGGTGGGCTTCGAACCGGCAACCACATGATCGCAAGTCCGACGGCCTAGCCATTAGGATACTGCCGCTTCATAACAAAACAAGAATATAATATTGTTTTTCTATTATTTCAGATTCCGAACGCAGTCAACTTTCGAATTAACGATCAAGAGGACGCGCGGAATAGGCGAGCCAAGATGTAATGCTATGGAATTAAATAATATAAGTGAAATTTATTTATTTTGTTTTATCGAGAATCTTAAGCTTTATTACTTGTCTTGTAAACGTTTCTTCGATACCTTTGCTGAATAAGTTGGGAGGGTTTTTGCGGACAAAGTCGGTCAAAAAAGTGGTCTGTCTTCGAAATTCCTTCACATGTCGTCCGAAACAAGGTTATTTTTTATAATCTATTGTAGTGCCATCGTCGTCATATTAGGAACTATTTTAATAAAGGACGTTTAAATTAGTATCGTGACCGAATTGACCTAAACAAGTTGGATTCCACAGCGTGTCCTCGTCACGAATGTTCTGAAAATGTTTTAGTACTAGATTGTGTCGGACTGACAACCTCTGTGAAGAAACATGGAATTTATTTAAGTCCAGACATACAAATATCAAAATAATGTGGCCCTTTAAACAGCACATTATTACTTGAGGCTAAATATTTGCCAATGCAGTAGTTTTACAGTCGCCAGCACATCAGCTTATACAAAACTGCCAAATTTCTCCAAATGATTTTAAACCTTAAAATGTTAATGATTAAGTTCAAAATCAAATGAGAAAATTTGACGTTTTGTGGTACCTTGATGTGGCCACCGTACAATCTCAGATGAACTCACCTGTTATTGGGTTAGTTTTGAAGGTGATAGACCACTTTTTCATTGACTGGGCTTAAGATCTACAATGGGATTCGTGTGGAAAAAATGTGAGTTGAACTGTTTCCTCATTCTTGTCTTATCCTAAGTAAGATTATAATTATGTAAAGTACATTATTATAAACTAAGTATTCTCGGCATTTGGATTATTATCTGAGAATTTTGAGATTTATACTAAACTTTAGGGCATTTTGTATTTAAGAATCTATTTCGACAGATTTTCTATTGAATTTTGGCTATAAATATCTAAATTTAGTTCCTATAAAATGTATTAAAATTATCCTATTATCAAAAATATTTGTGCAGTATGGTTTATATAGACAGAAGTTGTTCGGTCTTTAGATATTTTTTATTCTCGTGTCATAGCTCGGCGGCTGCTTTTAGTTATCAAAGCTTCTATACTGCGTGACTTTGAAAATAAAACAGTCATCGTAATATAATTGAAAACTTTACATTAAAAAAATAATTGATTAACTGCCTTTTATATAGAACTTTGCACGTACGTTATAGCATTATATTGATATTATTTAATTCATTATTAATATAATGAAAAGTGTAAGTAATTTTAACATTAAGAAGTCCAACATTTCAGTCTATACATGGCCTTGGATGCTATTTACTTGACAGCAGGTTTCCGATATTTCGGTTGGAATGAAATTAATATCAATATAACGCAATAAAATTCGTAAAAAGTAATTTTATTTCAATCTTAACATGATTGTAAACGATTTATATTGAATAAGCAGGAAGTTATCAGTACCATTTATAGTTTATGCTTAAATTAAGAGGAGTGTCCCTCGCGAACGCAACAATGTTGCACAGTTGTCGCTGTCTCTATCCCTCGCGATGCGAACGCGTGCCCGAGAGCAGAAACAACAATACATTTGCAACATTTTCACGCGTATTTCTTATGTTCCGAATTTTGGAGATTACTCCTATAATATTGTTAATACGTAAAAAAAAATCTTGTAAAAATATATTCACTATATTATCTGGGTTTCTTTCGAATCAGAATGTTTCTGTATTGATACATTGTCGAGAAATACTAGCATAAAGTTGGGCCGTTTTTCAACGAAAATTGCCAATCTTTGAGCTCGTGTAACTTTTTAACCGTATACTGAAATGAAATTGTATGCTACAGGAACACGTATTTTAATGATAAGATTGTTACTGCAAAATTTCAATGACTTTCATTGTTTAAAATTCAAGCAAGGGCCAAACTACGTTTGTATGCAGCGCGAAGCGGATACTATCCTCTTAAGTAAAGATTCATTGCTGACATCGCCTGAAGACGTAAAATGTGGAAGAGAAATTCGACATCACAGGCAGTGGTCTCGGTAGCTTAGTTGGCAAAGCGTCTGGTGTACTTACGCAGAGAGACGCAGGTTTGAGATCGAATTTTTCTTTCACTAGAAATTTTCTTTCATTAGAAAATTCATATCTTTGTAAAGATTGATTGATTGAATAGTTATAATGAATTCAAAGTCACCAAGAGACTCGTATTGTAACGCCATGTCTCGAAGAGCTTCGTGATGCTTATTGGGCTCGATATATTAAGTAACTGTAACTTTATTTAACCTGATGTTTTAATCACCTGATTTCAGAAGAAGATTTTGGTAGCTACATGAGACTTTTCGTATTGAATACACGGATGACTGTCACTTCTTTTGGAAGAATACGAGTATATTAAGATATTTATTATTGCAGCAGTGATAGCCAAGTGATATGTCCATATGGGCAACTTCTTCCAAAAGTAAGAAATCAATTTAGTTTAATAGAGAATAAAACAGGTGGTTAGAACATCAGTCTTTATTATATTTTCTTATACATTAAGTTTTAATAAATAAGCTTAAAATATGCCTAATGGGAAATACTCGACTTAATAGGGTAGTTGACAAAAACAAGAAGAAATTAATTAATTTTGAATATAGCGCGATAAAATACGTAAAAAGTAGAATAGAATTTTTAAACTATTTGAGAATATTTTTAATACTAAGTAGCTGTTGCTCGCAGTTTCACTTTCAAATATTTTCTTTCCCAAAAGCCCTCCAGTAATGACGCAAACTAAAACAAACAAAAAAAAAAACAAATCGGTCGAGTCATTTTCAAGTTTTTGCGAGAATAATGTACCGTACGGCAATTCATGTTGATTTTAAATGGTATATTAGTATTTAGCATTGTCATCTAGTGATGCAATTTTATTTCCTGTCGCGAAAAATAAACATTGTATTGAGTGATATCACGGTAATAGATGACATGCCAGTGTATTTTATTATTATATACTGTTATTTGTTTATTAAAAACACGTAACTATTCATTGTTTTTGGAATATAATTAGTCAACTACCCTATTGTGTACAGAAAAATATTTATAGAAATTATTTTGACACAAATACGTATAGCATGATGCAGCTTTTTAATTATAATTTTCGTTCCGATAGTTTTTCTTAGAGTTTTGTTTTTATGTAGGCTCTTATCGGCTGTCTCGACAGACAGACGTTTTGTTCACTGCTGGGCAAAGAACTCCCAGGTCATTCTATGCTGGAATTCTCTACACGATTGATTTTGAAAATTATTGAAACGATAATTAAGACAGAAAAGATGTAAAAACATCAATCATAACGTCATATTCACTACAAAAAAATGTCTCTTAGTGTTATTAATTTATATACTTTTTTTGTATACTTGACCGGTTTTTTATAATGATTGAATAGTTTTAATGTATTCGTTTTTTTAAAGATTAATCTCTGATCGGACAGCGATCTATTACAGTCGGAATAAAATATATCTGTACACATCCGGCAGCTGTCATTCTAACATGTATTTTATTCCATTGAGTTAAAGTTTTTATTTCCTTTGTTGCTCAGATAATTGGTAACAGTTTGTTCGCTCTAATATAATTTATTTTAACTGTACATTACCATCGCTTATCGTCGAAGGATTAGGCAGAGGTGTACCTATATTTATATACTGTTCGCTGGAATATTCCATGTAATAGATGAAGAACTTATTGCCACTAACACAAATAAAAACTCAATTTGCTGCTGGGAATTTCATAGAAAAATTTTCTCTTGGCAAGAGCCAAGCTTCTGATAATGAGGAGATTAAATTTCTCTTAAATTAATAGAAAACAAAACTACTCTTTTCCTCTATACAGCAAAAATACTGCCTACCTTCAAACCTATTAAAAACCCATATAATGATCGTAAACACAACTTTTATTTCTACATCATCGTAAAAAAACACTCAATACTTTTTTATGTCTGAATACAATATTATTTAAACTAATATTTTTTGATGTGTCAAATGAAATTATTTTAACTGCATATGTTTAACGTAAATTGAGTTATGGTCTAGTAACTTGATGCGCGGATGCTGAACAAGAGGTTGTGGCTTCGTTTCCCAAGTCAGCCTTTTTCATCACATTAGATTTACACTGATGAATGATCTAATATTCGCAAGCATTTCTACTGAATATGAGCTCCTCGGTTCGTTTCTCAGAAAACTCTCAGTAGTAGCTAGGTATTTGATTTTTTCTCGGTTAATTGTAGTTATGTTCGCCCCTAATTATGTATAAGGAACATAACAAAACATGTCAGTATTACGTACACACGGCTACACATCAAGCTATAGAAACCCAGTTTAGACTGACCTCTCATTTTAAAGGTTTGCCGTATAATTCAGAGCCAGCCTATACTGGTTTTGTATAGCTTGATGTGTAGCCGTTAAGCCACAATATAAAAATACACACGCCTTGAAGAATTAAATGAAAAACATGAAGCGGCGGAAGTCTAATGGCTAGGGCGTCGGACTTGCGATCATGTGGTTGCCGGTTCGAAACCCACCCTTTGCACTACCGACGTGAACTCACTCGTAATACAAGCATTTAGCTGTACGAGGGGTTAAAAATAATAAAAAAATCCTTATTCGCTTCTTGCATACCTTTTCTTATAGTATTAGTAATTGCAGTTATTATCAAAAACTGGTCGACTTTTCTACTTAGATATATTTAATTTAATTACTAATAAAAGATTTTATTTTGCTCTTTTATTTAAGACGCATTTATTTTTATTTGTATTATTGTATTGAATCAACGTAGATTTTAATCGATTTCCTTTTTTATGAGTATTACAATTTTAATGTTAAATCATGTAATTTTGTGTAAGGAACTTGACGCGGTGCACTGCCGTGCAATTGAATTATTATTTTCCTATAACGTATTATTCCCAGCTATTTTTAATAAATCGATATTTTATTTATTATCTAGTTTCATTTATTCCTGCAACTGTATATGTAGATGAACTGAAAACCTCTGGGGTAGTCGTGTTCTCGAGTGGAGACCGCGACTCGGCAACTATAGGTCGCCCTTTTTTTTGTCGGGGGTTGGAAATGCTTTATCCACCACCTACCGCTCCGGGGAGAACGATGGGGTGTGTCGGAATCCGCTCTGAGAATAGCGATTTACCGACTAAAACGGACCTCGGCGTTTCGCATCACCACTTTAGTGCGGGGAACACGGGAGCGCTGTGACATTCGTTCGCAGACCCGGCAGTGGCCTACGCGTAAGAGGAGAGAGACGTAGCCGTTCTTCCTCCCCGTCTTCCACCGATCCATTGAGCAGGGACTGTAGGTCGCCCTGCGGCAAGATAGAGTGATGATTCGCGATGGATGCGACAAGCAGAGAAATGGCGCACTCTAGGGGAGGCCCACGCCCAGCAGTGGATTGATGTACGGCTTATGAATGGTGTTGATGAAATCTAATTAAATAATGCCGTTTTGTGTTATTGCTACCTAAGCTTAAACAGAAACAGGCTGGAATAAAAATTCATTGTAAGAAGTTCAAAACACGACATTCAAAAATTAAATTATGCTTATTCTATAAAAAATGTTCCTGACTAGTAGATCGGATAGATGTTGCACATACATACATACACTCACGCCTTTTTCCCACAGGGGTAGGCAGAAACTATGGTCTGCCACTTGCTACGACTCTTGCATATCTCTTTCGCTTCTTCCACATTCATACATCTTTTCATACACACGCGCCGGTTGCGAGTACTACGCACCTAACCAACAGATGTTGTGTTCCCCCAAACTCGCTCGACGCTCTCAAATTGTGAATCGAACTTTACGTTCCAGGGTATCGAACGCATACAAAAAATTAAAAAAATCCGTCAAGCCATTTTAGAGTTTTTGCAAGACTAACGAATATCATTTGTTTTTTTTTTGTATAAAAGAAGATTATTTATTACATTAATACTTATTGGATTAAACGATTCACCTTAAAGTTACTGGCAGCAACAAAATCACCCCTCCGTTACCATGACAACGTGACAAAACAACAAAAGACTGTTTATAAACACGAGTGACGTTTTAAAACAACAGCTTAGCTGATTGCTGTAACAAATAATAGAGAAACATGTCGGGTTTAAGTGGTTATGATGGCGAAGCAGTTGGTTTTGACTCAGTAACATTAAATAAACGGGAAGAGACTCACTCGTCAACGCAGACGACCGAATTCTTCGAATCTGGCGTCGCATCTCAAACGAATGTTAGCAAAGAAAGTGGTTCCCTCGCTACACCAGAAGAATTAAACGCCCAAGATGATATTCTCAAGGAATACCCGCCACCTGGACTAAATGAATTCCTGAGAAAAGTGGTGCCAACTATGATGGAACAGCTCGACCAAACCGACGGGGAATTGCTGTACAATTCTTCGGATTCTGATGAAGAAGAGGTCTTAACTGCAAAGCTGTTCCAGGAGATTAAGTTAACGGACTTACCTGGTATAGGGGGCGGCGATGAGTCTCGCTGCGTCCTCGATATTTGCTGGAGCAACGCCGGCAACTCTTTCGCGGTCTCCATCGGCAAAAATCAACACGAAAATTGGTGCGTAGATGACGGCATGATTAGAATTTTCAC
This sequence comes from Subacronicta megacephala, assembly GCA_958496365.1. NCBI lineage: Eukaryota > Metazoa > Arthropoda > Insecta > Lepidoptera > Noctuidae > Subacronicta > Subacronicta megacephala. Next base: position 6,762,230 of record OY292542.1, on the reverse strand, counting down.
GATAAAACGCACGGCAGGAGATACTTTCGTTCGCAGCTTGGACGTGACCGAGAAGAGTTGTATATCCAAGGTCAAATACCATCCTACAGTTGCTGCATTGCTGGCGTACGGCACGACGTCAGGTGAAGTTGTTTTATGTAACTTGAGGAATTTGGATGCTATCTTGTTGACCTCCCCTGCTGGTTCCCACGGGTCGAAGCGGGTCACGGGCTTACAATGGGCTGATGCATCTTTAGCCAACAGTTTCCTAACAATGCAAATCGTGAACACCGGCAAACGACGCGGCGCTTCGGACCAGATTCTAATTTCTGCAGGCTGCGATGGCACCATCAACATTTGGCAAGTAAATGCCAACCTAAAAATCTTCCAAAACGTCATATCCTACTGTATAAATGGCTCTCGGAACCTGTCTTCGGTCAACATAACGTGTTTCGACTTTATAAAGACGTATCCTTTACGTCCGAGCGATCAGAAAGTGCCTGATGATGTGTTTGTGGTTGGCGCGAGTTCTGGAACTTTGTATTTATGCAAGGCCAAGACTTTTCAAGCTGTGGCGAAGAGTAAGGCGGTAGACCCTGTCTACGAGGTCCTCCAGGGTCACAATGCCTACGTGCTGGACATTGCCTTCACTCCTCAGAAGCCTGGAGTCTTCGTGTCGTCTTCCATCGACTCAGAATTGAGAGTTTATGATATTAATCAGCCGAGTCCGTTGAAGGTAAAAAGTGTTAATATTTTAATGATTATGTCTTTGTGGGTGTCTGTATACGCAAATATTAAGCCACGCACATAGATAGCCCATTTCTATACAATCCACGCTAAACAAACGCCCATTCGAAGATACAAAATCATAATATATTTTCGTACTAGTCCTGCCAGCTGGCATGTCTACATGCCAGCATAAATGTGTCGGCACGACCGGGGAAGTACTAGCCTCCTACAGAATATCGACGTGGTTCTTGACGTAGTATGTATACTGTTGCGTTTCGTACGGTGAGTGTTGAGCGCCGGGAGGTCCAATTCCTCCCAGGCTCAATTAATCCCAAATAAAAAATAGAATACACTAGTAAAGAGCCAATAGCTATACATAAGGTCGCCAAAGAAAACAGTAAACATTAAAAATACATAATACAGTGGGTAAGTACTTAGCAGTATGCCTAACATCTAACTGCTCCACCAGGAGCAGTGCAAAAGAACACCAAAATAACATAATAACAACCCTGCAACCACTGTCTCACAAAAAAGATCTTTGACTTTGACTTATTTTACATCCTAAATAAAAACGTAATGACGCTTAAGTAAGACGACTATAACACCGACGCCTATAATAATAATACCGACGCCTGTAATAACACCGACGCCTATAATAATAATACCGACGCCTGTAATAACACCGACGCCTATAATAATAATACCGACGCCTGTAATAATAATACCGACGCCTGTAATAATAATACCGACGCCTTTAATAATAATACCGACGCCTGTAATAACACCGACGCCTATAATAATAATACCGACGCCTGTAATAACACCGACGCCTATAGTAACACCAACGCCACAAATAATAATACCAACGCCTTTAATAATAACACCGACGCCTATAATAATACGACGTCGGAAGTCGGAGGTCGAGTCTGAAGTTGTAAGTCGGAGGTCTAGTCGAAAGTCCCAAGTCGGGAAGTCGGAAGTCGGAATTTGGGAAATCAGAATTCGGGAAGTTGTAATTCGGGAAATCAGAATTCGGGAACTCGGAAGTTGGAAGTCGAGTTTGGTTGAAAGTCGGAAGTCGAATGTCGAGTTTGGTTGAAAGTCGGAAGTCAAATGTCGAGTTTGGTTGAAAGTTGGAAGTCGAATGTCGAGTTGAAAGTTGGGAAGTCGGAAGTCGGAGGTCAAAAGTCGAAAGTCAAAGTGCAAGTCGGAAGTCGGAATTCGGGGAGTCGAAAGTCGGAATTCGGGGAGTCGAAAGTCGGAATTCGGGGAGTCGAAAAATGGAATTCGGGGAGTCGAAAGTCGGGAAATCGAACGTAGAAGTGGGAAGTCAGGAAGTAGGGAAGTCGGAAGTTGGAGGTCGGAAGTCGGATCTCGAGTCAAAAGTTGGAAGTCGGAAGTCCAAGACCGAAGTCGGAAGTCGAAGGTTGAGTCAAAAGTTGAAAATTGGAAGTTGGAGGTTGGAAGTCGGGAAGTCGAATGTTGGAAGTCGGGAAGTCAGGAAGTCAGAAGTTAGGGGTCGGAAGTTGGAGGTCGAGTCGAAAGTTGGAAGTCGGAAGTCCAAGTTGGAAGTCGGAATTCGGGAAGTCTGAAATCGGAAGTCTAAGTCAGAAGTCGGGAAGTTGGGAAGTCAGAAGTCGGTATTCGGGAAATCAGAATTTGGGAATTTGGAAGTTGGAAGTCGAAAGTGGAAGTCGGAAGTCATGAACTCGGAATTCGGGAAGTCAGGAAGTTAGAGGTCGAGTCGAAAGTTGGAATTCCGATTTCCCGACTTCCAACTTCCCGAATTCTGATTTCCCGACTTCCAACTTCCCGAATTCTTATTTCCCAAATTCCGACTTCCGACTTTAGACTTCTGACTTTGGACTTCCCGAATTCCTATTTCCCAAATTCCGACTTTCGACTTTAGACTTCTGACTTTGGACTTCCCGAATTCCGACTTCCGACTTGGACTTCCCGAATTCCGACTTCCGACTTGGACTTTCGACTTTGGTCTCGGACTTCCGACTTCCAACTTTGGTCTCGGACTTCCGACTTCCAACTTTCGACTCGACCTAAAATTTCCGACCTCCAACTTCCGACTTCCTGACTTCCCGAATTTCGACTTCCTGACTTCCGACGTAAGATTTCTCAACTTCCCAACTTCCAACGTCCCGAATTCTGATTTCCCGACTTCCAACTTCCTGAATCCTGATTTCCCGAATTCTGACTTCCCAACTTCCCTACTTCGGACTTTCCGAATTCTGACTTCCGATTTTTGACTCGACTTCCGACTTCGGTCTTTGTTGAGTCGTGAACCTCAACAACGTCACAACATTGTAGATTATTAATACTTCCTTATACAGGGTGTAAGGAGAACGCTTCCGAAGCCAGAACGTAGATTATATACAACCTAAATGCAAACGGATACCAAAAACATTTCGCTTTAAATTGGTTATTTTCAAGACTCCGTATTTCGTAAGCACGCAATGGAAACCGTACAAAACGTGAGGTCACTGACACGCGAGGCAACACGCCCCACAGTGGCGGCGCGTCCGCGCATGGCTGGCGCCGGCGCAGCGCTGAGCTTATGCGCCGAGCGCTCCGACGGCCGACTTATGGGATTTATACGGAATTTACAAAAACTAGGTACTTTCAAAATGCCTACCTACAACACTTCACAAAATAATGAATTTTAATCGCATTCGTAGCCCACTGTTTAACATTAAAGCTGACAGAGGCGTTTTACGTACCTGTCTAAATCCTTTGCGACCTTATGAGGTTTGGCTCGAACTGCGCTCCATCCATTTCGATACAAAGCGGGGCCCGTCGCTGTGTCGACCCGTGAACACGAGGCATTAGTGTAGGATTCTCAACACATTCTGCACGTAGTCTATCAAAAACGCTCACTATTCTACCCCGCATTTCATCAGCACTGCCACATTCCCGATCAAACACTCTTTCTTTCACATACTCCCACAAAAAGAAGTCCAAAGGCGTTAAGTCGGGTGAACGAGCCGGCCAGGCGTGCGGTCCCAGCCTTCCGATCCAGCGGTCATTAAAAAGCTCAGTGAGACGCTCGCGGACGAGGCGCGTAACATGCGGCGGAGCACCATCATGCTGGAATAGCCCATACGTTGACGGACCATCTGGTCTGATGGCCGGTTTCTTGAGTGGCGGACGGGTTCACGTCTGACCATACATGGGCATTCCTCCTGTTCCACATGCCGTTTCTCGTGAATGTGGACTCATCCGTCCAGATAATGTGCTCAATGAAGCCAGGCGCACGTTGTTGTTGATCTAGCAGCCAACGACAGTACGCTCGACGACGAACGTGATCATTGGGTAGCAAAGCTTGTACCTTATGTATTTTGTAGGGCCGCATTCTGTTGCGGCGCAAGACTTTGTGAACTGTCCAGTGAGAGACTGTCGGTACGCCCCGGCGCCGCAATAATTTCGCTGCACTTCGTGTGCCCAGGCGTGGATTTTGGCGAATCACATTTAAAATACGCTCCTCGATATGAACATTCACTTGTTCTCCACCACCTGCCGCTATCGGAGCAATCGGTCGATTTTCTAAGACTCGCTGAAAAGCTGCCGTTATCATGCGAGAATCAGACGAATGCCGGACATTCGGAAATCTGTCTCGGTAAATTCTCAACGCTAGAGAAGCATTGCCACGGGCTTCTCCTAAACACATCAACATGTTGCCGTATTCACGAGCACTGTGCACGTACGCGTCAGGCATTGTGTAATACAACAAAAAATAATAACTAAAAAACAATAAAACACACACAACACACACACAAAAACAAAACGTAACAATAATAACTAAACACAAATTTAAAACTAACAAAACAGTAAATACGATGCATTAGCTATCGATCGATTAAACGTAACGCACGTTCACTCACGAACCGAGTCGGAAAGGAACTAACAAGTAACTAGATTACTAAAGAAGTACTAAGAAGATCAAACACACCGCCTGCGTCGGCGGCCCTTGTCGGCTTGCCTTTGTCGGCCGGCACGTGCCGACAAACGATACCGCCGCTGCCGCAGACAACGCGGCGACGCACTAGGTATAAAGCGGTGTCTTTTGATGTGCAAAGATCAACAAATTACAGAGGCGAAATGTGAAAAGAATTTCAATTGTTAGGAAATTGTACTTATGCTTTATTTTACAAACTGTTCATTTTCTAACTTTTAAATAAGATTTAACGGGTTTCTTAGATTAAATTAATTTAATTAAGCACTTTAAATTGATTGGGTTTACTTATTAAATGAAGGATACATTAATTGCAATAACGAGCGCGCGTCGTGTGACTCTAATTACATTGACATAAAGCTCAAATTCAATTGATTCACGCGCGCTACTTGCTTCAAACTGAACAAGTGATGAAATTTTTTTTAGCCAATCACAGCTAAAGTCGGCGATCTTTTACTTTATTTCATTCGCTATCGATTATCGACTTACATACAAAACTGTTATTAAATGCACGACACAGTGCATTAATGTAAAACTGTTGACACCTCTGTAATGTTTCTTCTTATTTATTTTGGCGGCGATTTACAAAGGATGCCTAAGGTCGCCGCGCCGCGCATAGCCGTGGACGCCTCTCTTTCAAACTAGGTTGCCCGGGTTCAAACCTCGACATAATACCAATGAGTTTTGTGATCATTTACCTTGATTATCAGGATTCGAACGAAAGTTATTAGTACTGAATGACTGCCTCGTTGGTCTAGTGGTCCCAAGCGCGACTGCTACGCTAGAGGTCCTGGGTTCGATCCCCAGGTCGAGCAAAGTGTTATTGAGTTTTTCTATGAAATTCTCAGTAGCATCTCGGAGTCTGGATTTGTGCCCGGTTAATGGCAATAGGCTCGCCCCCTATTACATGGGACCAACATACCGGCGAAATGTAGGTGTACGTTAGTACACCTCTGCCTAACCCTTCGGGGAATACAGGCGTGATGGTATGTTATTAGTACTAACTTGAGCACGTCGTGCAGAGTGCAGACAGAACAACACGGTCACAATTATCTCTGTACTTCGCTGGAATGTGATGGCCATCTTGCTTGCAGGTCTACAGATAATGTGACCGTGATGTAGGTAGATTAACATTTCAATTTTGTTGCTGTGCAAAATTTTAATGAACGAATTAACAAAATTGCTTGATAAGTCAATGTCTTTGCATGTACTTAATCATTTTTTTTTACTTTCCTTTCCCAATCACAGTAGGTATCTAAGTACCTCTATTCGATATGGGTCTCAAGGGTAAGCGAAGTAGCTGGATTTTTCTGATTTGTAAGCAAAATTTGCGAACATTCGGATCAAAATTGTAACCCTGTTCAAGGGGAAAATCATTACGATCCTTGCATGAATGGAATCCGAAAGCAGATATCCCACAGGCACAACTAGGTAGAAGTGAACTGAAAAGACATTTTTAGGAGGATAGGATCACATGGTACCGCCGCACGACATTTTTGTTAGCCAGCCGCCGCGCGTAGCGTCGCGTGTACTTGGGGTCGTCGACCGCGCGGCTGTCGGTGAGCGCGCTCGGACTTTGAACTCGAGGTCATGCGCGAGCGTCAGATGATTTTATTTACGAATTACATTGCGTGTTAGAGTTTAAAGAAAAAAAATGTGTTTAATCGCAAATAACGTTTTCATTCAACCGTTCTCACAGCATAGTGTACAAAAAACGCAAAAAAAATAGGTAAAAATGTTCATTTTTTTTCTTCAGATTTTTTGATGGTATTGTATCGAGAATCACTAGCCCTATCACCTGTCTTCGTTTTCGGAAGCGTTTCCCTTACACCCTGTATACTTACATATTTATTCAAACCATATAATTAAATAAGATAAAATGAACATGCTTAACCTTATTCTAGTAAACTATACACGATATACGAAAACAGATTATCACGCTCAGGTGTCGAAGTATTCCTCCGCATCACTATCGTCTGGTAACGTGCCCAGAAGACTGGCAGCATCGCCACGTTGAATGGCAATACTAATTCTTTGTCCTAAGAATAACCCAGCCCTCTGGTCACGTGAAGAGTCGACAAGTCTCTTGGAGATTTCCTTAAAAAGGAGGCGCGCACTTGGACCCCATGGCCCGAGCGTTTCGACTCTAAACGACTCAAAAATATAGCTCCCATTGAGGTTACTATATTTTCGCCGCTTTAGTCTCTGCGCCCGCAGCAGCAGCGCCAGCACAGCCTGCCGAACTTGGAAGGTGAGATGGAGCAACGGTATCGACGCAGGTTGCATCCCACACCAAAGGCCTACCCAACTTCCACGGCAAAAGCGACATACCGTCTGGTGTCTTTCCATCGTCACGTGCCAGGCCATTAGGCTCTAATACAGCTGGCACGCCGGTGGTAGCAAGAGCACGACGAATAATGTTATTAATATTGGCATGTCGCGCTATACGCCCTGCACTCCTACAGCAAGACAAGCCATAGTGTCCAAGGCTGTCAACAGCTTCACCGCAGTGGCACCGATGCGGAGTATGTTACTCCGCATCGGTGGGAGCGCCTAGACGTAAGTAAATGGCACACCGAAAAGTAGCGTAATCCAACAAGCTTAAGTTAAGGAAGTGCTTGAAGCCAAAGTCCCGACTCCCATTCACCCACGGCCAGTAGACGGGCACGCTCAGCAGTATTGACTGTCTTATTTAACAGATATTTCCGTGTCAAACTGCAGACCGGCCAGTCCCACTGTTTCTGGGATGAAGGGATGACGGGCAGGTTCGTACTTGGGCAAGTCATTTTCCAAGCGTTCACTGCACCGGTCAAACACGGCACCTCAAAATCAACCAGAGATGTTGCTAAAATTTTCCTGGTTAATATGTTGGTACTGTGGACCGAAGACAGAAACGCCGGTAAACTAAGACTGGAAATTTTGCGGACGCCGAGACCACCCAGATATATAGGCAGAATAGGCAGAGTAGCTTGAAGCCATGCTCGGTCGTCCAAAGCCACGTTCAAGACTTTTGTCAAAGAGAGAGAAGTTGTTTCCACAGATGGGATGAGCGTAGTTTGTAAATGAATTTTGTATGAATGTATTGTAATTTTGAGAAGTTTTTCACATATGTCACTAATTTTTTTTATTTTTGCATCAACGAAAGTTGCAAATGCTTCATTGAAGATTGGAGACCCCAGGAGGTGGAAATTGCTCTTCTCAATAATTTTAATATATGGGGCTATTGCATTGAATTTTGTAATAGTCAGTTGTCTGTCAGTGGGGGTGAGGTAAACAAATTTCGCATTTTGAAGAATTTAGTTTTAAGCCAATTGATTTGAATTTGTCCTTTAACCTTTTGAACGCCAGAGTATAAACGTATCGCCGTACCCAAATCAAATCAAATCAAATGTTTTTATTTCAAATAAGCTTTCACAAGCGTTTATGAAACGTTATTGACTCTAGTTGCACGGTTCCAAAAAGTTGATCCCATGGAGAAGAACCATGGACACTCTTTTAAAATATATTGTTTTAACATAATTTGCTGGTACATTATGCCGATAACAGGATGTGAGTGTTTTGGAGGTTTATGTCATAATTAGCCTGAAGTCGGGACTAAAATTACAAGAAGACCCCTGACGCCAGGCCACTTTTTTTGTCATATTACACAAGGTAGTGAAAACACACTAAAGTAATGATTAAATTGTTTATTTCATAATATGGTGCGACGTATATTTTGTCATATATTTGTGACGATGGCGATCAGGGTAAGATTTCGTTTGTCACATATATGTGACAATAGCGTTCAAAAGGTTAAAAATGTAAGGACATTTTTATTGTTAATACATTTCCGTTGTTAATACTGTGTCAACATCACCTCCCTGGGTTCCATCATCTAAATACCAAACGTTAAATTTTGAATGTAGCTGCCGAATGAACTTTCTTTTAAGTCTAATTTATTATATTTCATTTTATACAGTCCACTCCTTTTATTTAATGCTCCGCCAGAAGCGAGTTATCGTTGTATTCAGTCTTGGACTTCCGACTTCCAACTTTCGACTCGACCTCCGACTTCCGACTTTCGACTTCCTGACTTGCCGAATTCTGAATTCCCAACGTCCGACTTCTGACTTCCAACTTCCACTTTCGACTTCCCGAATTCCGACTTGCACTTGTACTTGAACTTTAATCTTTTGACTCGACCTCCGACTTCCGACTTCAATCTTGGACTTCGGACTTCCGACCTTACCTCCGGCTTCCGACCTCCAACTTCCTGACTTCCTGACTTCCCGAATTCCGACTTCCCAACTTTGGACTTCCTGACTTCCGACTTCCACTTTCAACTTCCTGACTTTCTACTTCCCGAATTCCGACTTAAGATTTCTCGACTTCCGAACTTCCCGGATTTCCGACTTCCGACATCGGACTTCCCGACTTTCGACTGGAACTTCGACTTCTGACTTCCCGACTTCTGACTTTCGACTCGACCTTAAACTTTCGACTTTCCGACATCCGACTTCCGACTTCCCAACTTCCCGACTTACGACTTCCCAACTTCTGACTACCCAACTTCCCGACTTATGACTTCCCAACTTCCCGACTTACGACTTCCCAAATAACGACTTCCCAACTTCCCGACTTACGACTTCCCAAATAACGACTTCCCAACTTCCGACTTCCCAACTTCCCGACTTACGACTTCCCAACTTCCAACTTCCCAACTTCCCGACTTACGACTTCCGACTTTCCAACTTCCCGACCCGACTTCCCAACTTCCCGACTTACGACTTCCCAACTTCTGACTTCCCAACTTCCCGACTTATGACTTCCCAACTTCCCGACTAACGACTTCCCAACTTCCCGACTTACGACTTCCCAACTTCCGACTTCCCAACTTCCCGACTTACGACTTCCCAACTTCCCGACTTACGACTTCCCAACTTCCGACTTCCCAACTTCCCGACTTATGACTTCCCGACTTACGACTTCCCAACTTCCGACTTCCCAACTTCCCGACTTACGACTTCCCAACTTCCGACTTTCCAACTTCCCGACTTACGACTTCCCAACTTCCCGACTTACGACTTCCCAACTTCCCGACTTATGACTTCCCAACTTCCCGACTTCCCAACTTCCCGAATTACGACTTCCCAACTTCCAACTTCCCACCTTCCCGACTTATGACTTCCCAACTTCCCGACTTCCCAACTTCCCAACGTACGACTTCCCAACTTCCCGACTTACGACTTCCCAACTTCCCGACTTACGACTTCCCAACGTCCGACTTCCCAACTTCCCAACTTACGACTTCCCAACTTCCCGACTTACGACTTCCCAACTTCCCGACTTCCAACTTCCGACTTCCCGACTTTCGAGTTCCCGAATTCAGACTTAAGATTTCTTGACTTCCCAACTTCCGACTCCTCAACTTCCCGACTTACGACTTCCCAACTTCTGACTTTCTAACTTCCCGACTTACGACTTCCCAACTTCCCGACTTACGACTTCCCAACTTCCCGACTTATGACTTCCCAACTTCCAACTTCCAACTTCCCAACTTCCAACTTCCGACTTCCCGACTTCCAACTTCCGACTTCCCGACTTTCGAGTTCCCGAATTCAGACTTAAGATTTCTCGACTTCCCAACTTCCGACTTCCCAACTTTCCGACTTACGACTTCCGACTTTCCAACTCCCCGACTTCCGACTTTCCAACTTCCCGACTTACGACTTCCCAACTTCTGACTTTCCAACTTCCCGACTTCCAACTTCCGACTTCCCGACTTTCGAGTTCCCGAATTCAGATTTAAGATTTCTCGACTTCCCAACTTCCGACTTCCCAACTTCCCGACTTACGACTTCCGACTTTCCAACTTCCCGACTTCCGACTTACGACTTCCCAACTTCTGACTACCCAACTTCCCGACTTATGACTTCCCAACTTCCCGACTTACGACTTCCCAAATAACGACTTCCCAACTTCCCGACTTACGACTTCCCAAATAACGACTTCCCAACTTCCGACTTCCCAACTTCCCGACTTACGACTTCCCAACTTCCAACTTCCCAACTTCCCGACTTACGACTTCCGACTTTCCAACTTCCCGACTTACGACTTCCGACTTTCCAACTTCCCGACTTACGACTTCCCAACTTCTGACTTCCCAACTTCCCGACTTATGACTTCCCAACTTCCCGACTAACGACTTCCCAACTTCCCGACTTACGACTTCCCAACTTCCGACTTCCCAACTTCCCGACTTACGACTTCCCAACTTCCCGACTTACGACTTCCCAACTTCCGACTTCCCAACTTCCCGACTTATGACTTCCCGACTTACGACTTCCCAAATAACGACTTCCCAACTTCCCGACTTACGACTTCCCAACTTCCGACTTTCCAACTTCCCGACTTACGACTTCCCAACTTCCCGACTTACGACTTCCCAACTTCCCGACTTACGACTTCCCAAATAACGACTTCCCAACTTCCGACTTCCCAACTTCTCGACTTACGACTTCCCAACTTCCGACTTACGACTTCCCTACTTCCCGACTTACGACTTCCCAACTTCCGACTTACGACTTCCCTACTTCCCGACTTACGACTTCCCAACTTCCGACTTACGACTTCCCAACTTCCGACTTACGACTTCCCAACTTCCGACTTTCCAACTTCCCGACTTATGACTTCCCGACTTACGACTTCCCAAATAACGACTTCCCAACTTCCCGACTTACGACTTCCCAACTTCCGACTTTCCAACTTCCCGACTTACGACTTCCCAACTTCCCGACTTACGACTTCCCAACTTCCGACTTACGACTTCCCTACTTCCCGACTTACGACTTCCCAACTTCCGACTTCCCAACTTCCCGACTTACGACTTCCCAACTTCCCGACTTACGACTTCCCAACTTCCGACTTCCCAACTTCTCGACTTACGACTTCCCAACTTCCGACTTACGACTTCCCTACTTCCCGACTTACGACTTCCTACTTCCCGACTTACGACTTCCCAACTTCCTGAATTCAGACTTCCCGACTTTCGATTTCCCGAATTCAGACTTAAGATTTCATGACTTCCCAACTTCCGACTTCCCGAATTCCCAACTTTTGACTTCCCAACTTCCCGACTTCCCAACTTCCCACATCCCAACTTCCCAACTTACGACTTCCCAACTTCCCGACTTACGACTTCCCAACTTCCGACTTACGACTTCCCAACTTCCGACTTCCCACCTTCCCGACTTATGACTTCCCAACTTCCCGACTTCCCAACTTCCCACATCCCAACTTACGACTTCCCAACTTCCCGACTTACGACTTCCCAACTTCCCGACTTACGACTTCCCAACTTCCCAACTTATGACTTCCCAACTTCCCGACTTACGACTTCCCAACTTCCCGACTTCCAACTTCCGACTTCCCGACTTTCGAGTTCCCGAATTCACACTTAAGATTTCTTGACTTCCCAACTTCCGACTTCCCAACTTCCCGACTTACGACTTCCCAACTTCTGACTTTCCAACTTCCCGACTTACGACTTCCCAACTTCCCGACTTACGACTTCCCAACTTCCGACTTCCCAACTTCCTGACTTACGACTTCCCGACTTACGACTTCCCAACTTCCCGACTTATGACTTCCCAACTTCCCGACCTACGACTTCCCGACTTACGACTTCCCAACATGACATCCCAACTTCCAACTTCCCAACTTCCCGACCTATGACTTCCTGACTTACGACCTCCCAACTTCCCGACTTACGACTTCCCGACTTCCAAAATCCCAACTTCCCGACACGACTTCCCAACTTCCCGACTTATGACTTCCCAACTTCCCGACTTACGACTTCCCAACTTCCCGACTTACGACTTCCCAACTTCCCGACTTACGACTTCCCAACTTCCCGACTTACGACTTCCCAACTTTCCGACTTACGACTTCCCAACTTCCCGACTTTCCAACTTCCCGACTTTCCAACTTCCCGACGACTTCCCGACTTACGACTTCCCAATTTCCCGACTTACGACTTCCCTACTTCCCGACTTACGACTTCCCAACTTCCCGACTTACGACTTCCCAAATAACGACTTCCCAACTTCCCGACTTACGACTTCCCAACTTCCTGACTTACGACTTCCCGACTTCCAAAATCCCAACTTCCCGACACGACTTCCCAACTTCCCGACTTACGACTTCCCAACTTCCCGACTTACGTTTTCCCAACTTCCCGACTTACGTTTTCCCAACTTTCCGACTTACGACTTCCCAACTTCCCGACTTACGACTTCCCAACTTCCCGACTTACGACTTCCCAACTTCCCGACTTACGACTTCCCAACTTCCGACTTCCCAACTTCCCGACTTACGACTTCCCAACTTCCGACTTCCCAACTTCCCGACTTAAGACTTCCCAACTTCCCGACTTACGACTTCCCAACTTCCCGACTTCCGACTTCCCAACTTCCCGACTTATGACTTCCCAACTTCCCGACTTACGACTTCCCAAATAACGACTTCCCAACTTCCAACTTAAGATTTCCCAAGTTCCTTACTTCCGACTTCCCGAATTTCGATTAACCTAATACCGACTTCCCAACTTCCCGACTCGACCTTCGACTTCCGAGTTCTCGACTTCCCGAATTCCGACTTGCACTTGTGCTTGGACTTTCGACTTTTGAACTCTAACTTCCGACTTCAGACTTTTACTCAACCTCCGACTTCCGACTTTCGACTTCGGCTTTGACCTCCGACTTCCTGACTTCTGACTTCCTGACTTCTGACTTCCCGACTTCCAACTTTTGAGTTCCCGAGTTCCCGAATTCCGACTTTCCAACTTCCCGAATTCCGACTTATACTACCGAGTTCGGACTTCCCGACTTCCAACTTGGACTTCCGACTCAACCTCTGACTTCCGACCTCCAACTTCCGAATTCCTGACTTCCCGAATTCTGACTTCCCAACTTCCGAATTTCTGACTTCCGACTTCCACTTTCGATTTCCCGAACTCCGACTTTCCAACTTCCGACTTGACCTTCGACTTCCGACTTAAGACTTCCCAACTTCCCGAATTCAGACTTAAGATTTCTCGACTTCCCAACTTCCCGAATTCCCAACTTTTGACTTCCCAACTTCCCGACTTGCGACTTCCCAACTTCCGACTTCCCAACTTCCCGACTTACGACTTCCCAACTTCCCGACTTGCGACTTCCCAACTTCTCGACTTTCGACTTGGACTTCCGACTTCCCGACCTCCGACTTTCACTTGTGCTTGGACTTTCGACTTTTGACCTCCAACTGTCGACTCGACATTCGACTTCCGACTTTCGACCAAAAGCCACCTCCGACTTCCGACTTCCCGAATTCCGACTTAAGACTTCCGACTTCCGACTCAGAACTCCGAATTCCGACTTAGACTTCCGACTTCGGACTTCCCGAATTCCAACTTCCTACTTCCCGAATTCCAACTTCCTACTTGGACTTCCCACTTTCGACTTCGGTCTTCGACCTCCGACTTCCGACTTCTGACTTCCCGACTTCCGACTTCCGACTTCCAGCTTTCGACTCGACCTTCAACTTCAACTTCTACTTCTACTTTTGACTCGACCTCCGACTTGACGTCCAACTTACGACTTTCGACACAATAACACCGATGCCTATTATAATAACGACGCCTTTCATTATAATACCGACGCCTATAATAATACCGACGCTTATAATAATTCCGACGCCTATAATAACACCGACGCCTATAATATTAATAACGACGACGGCGACGCCCATATTTACAGCGACTACTATTAGACTGAAGTTTCAGATCATTTCGTAATAACCTAAAATTTTTGACTTAGGTGATATGCCTGGACGTGCCGATATCGTGCACGGCGTGGCTTCCCATCAACCCGTGCGTGGTGGTGGTGGGGCTGGCGCGGCCGGAGGGGCAGCTGCTGCAGCTGTACAACGTGCACAGCGGGCGCCCCCTCCCCGTGGAAGGGCTGACGGGGGTGGGGGGCTGTGTCACATGCATCACGGTCAATCAGAGCGGGTGAGTATACTGTTTTAGTAGTAGTAGTGTCTCGGAGGCATGTCTACATGAATGTGTCGGCACGACCGGGGAAGTACTACTCTCCCACAGAATATCGACGTCCGATTTAAACTTTATTGTAACCGGCTTCATGTCACTTCCGATTATACCGATAAATTAAATATATTTGTCGGTATGGCAAAAATCTGTTCTACAAGAAATAATTCAAAATCTTCATAATAAAAAAAATAAAACAGTGCAGTCAGATTAATTAAGATCTGAGACAGTGCATATTAATGTTATTTACAAGCTGTCAATACTTTATCGATCGATAAAATTTATTCATGCATCAATCATTCATACATTTTGCGATCAATTTTCGAAGTCACAAAAATATGAATTCTTCCAAGGCTGGGACGCTTTAGTCACTAAGCTACAGAGACCACTGCCTGCGATATCGAATTCCTCTTCCAAATTCTACGTCTTAAGATGGCGTCGAAGAAATATCTAAATTTAATGATAATTTCCAGCATATGTCGCATTGCGGCCGGCGACTCCGACAGCAACGTGCACGTCTGGGAGCTGCCATCACGTCGCATCAGGCTGTCTCCTGAAGATCTAGACTTCTAGCTTATTCCACAGTGATGGTATGAGTTAGTTTGTTCGAAATAACTAAACATGTCTGAAGTTGTTTAGCAGTGGTCAATTTTAACAGAAACAGTCGGTGTAAAGACAATAATTGTTTTGCATACCATCACGCCTGTATTCCCCGAAGGGTTAGGCAGAGATGTACTAATGTACACCCAAATTTCGCCGGTATGTTTAGGTCCCATGTAATTAATAGGGGGAGAGCCTATTGTCATTAACTGGGCACAATGCCAGACTCGGAGCTGCTACAGAGAATTTCATAGAAAACCCAATTACAATTTGCTCGACCTGGGGATCGAACCTAGGACCTCTAGCGTAGCAGCCGCGCTTAGGACCACTAGACTAATGAGGCAGTAATGTTTCGCGATCTTGGTTATTACTTCGCAGTTTCCACTAAAAACAAAACATGTTGCAAATAGTTTTTCAACAAACGTTACTCCAACAGGAATCGTTTTTTCCATTTTGTTACAATACTACAAGACGCTCAATTTTTTTATTTGGCGCACATTTACAGCAGATCACGCACTAATTAAACGTACCACTCATATCACTCTAGGAGCTATTTTCCTGCTGGAGTAACGTACACTAGTTCGGAACGACTAACTTCAGACTAGCAGAGTTATTTCGAACAACCGAACAATAATACTAGCTCGTTTATCTCGACATCTGGCACGGTTTAATATTTATCTGTATTGTGTTAATTATTTCCTATCATGTATTAGAAGATTGGACAAAACACCTATTTTAGTTACTATAATTTATAATTATTTAGTTGTTATTTTAATTTATATAAATTAAACTTTTAAGTTTATGGTTGTCTATTATTTAAAGATAAATATACCATCACGCACATCAAGTTACTACAAAATGTAAAATTTTCTCAGTTGATTTTGAACTTAATCGCAAGCATTATAAGGTTTTAAAGCATTTGGAGAAATTTGACAGTTTTGTATAACCTGGTGCTAGCACTGTACACCCACAGATCATTAAAAAGGCGGTCTCAACAAGAGTATAAATATAGGTATAATCACTACATATAAAAAGTCCCCCTGCCACGTTTGTCTGTTCGCTATAATCTCAAAAACTGCTGAACGGATTTTCATGCGGTTTTCACCAATGGTATTCATGAGGAAGAGTAGTTTAGGTGTATAATTTGGTGAGATTTAGTATAAATTGGTTGAAATATGACGATAATTCCCATTATAAGCTAAGGCGAGTCGCTAGTATTAAATAAAACGGTATCATGGTGTCAACTTCATTTTTTATTTCATTTAAAAATTACAATATCTAAGGAATCATTTTGACTAACTCAAAATATACATTTTTGGACTTATTATGTTATTGCTGAATGCTTGGTTTCTTGAAGTTTGGTCGACAGCTACTGAAAAAAAAAACAATTACCCGTTTATTCATTGAAGGGGAAGGCAGAGGTGTACTAATGTACACCCCACACAGTTTTCCGGTATATTTATGTCCCATGAAATAGGGGGCGACACTATTGCCATTAACCCGACAGAAATTTAAACTCCGAGTTGCTACTGAGAATTTCATAAAAAAAACAAATAA
>OY292542.1:6682835-6737835 GCA_958496365.1 Subacronicta megacephala | reverse complement strand
GGCGCTGTTGTAGACGGGCGCGGTGGGCTCCTCGTTGAGCATGGCTCGCACTTCCCTCCAGTGCGCCGTGCACGAGACTCCTCGCTCGTTCAGCAGACTCCGTAGTTTGTCGCGGCGTTTTGTCGCTAGTGCGCTTGTGTGTTGCATGAATAATCGTTCCTGAAGAAAAAATAATATTTTAAAAAAAACACCTTTCAATATCGATATTTAACTGATTTTTTAAAGAAAAAGTGATGAAGGTATGTATGTTTTCATCGCTGCACATGGACCTCTGCAATACCAAAGGAGTTGCTGATGCATTGCCGAGCCTATTTTAGGGAAAGGTAGGGGAAGGAGAAAAGGAATCCCCATATAATAAGGGGCGAGCCTATTGCCATTAACCGGGCACAAATCCAGACTCCGAGCTGCTACTGGATATTTCATAGCAAAACCCAATAACACTTTGCAATTCTAGCGAAGCGGTCGCGCTTAGGACCACTAGACAATGAGGCAAAGTACTACTAAGATTAACTGCTTATTTTTTTTATTATATTTTAGCATTAAATAATGCGAAATATTCACAAATATATGAATTTTCTAATGAAAGAAAAATCCGATCTCAGGCAGGGTTTGATCCTGCAACCCTCTGGTTAAGTACATCAGACGCGGTCACTAAAATAGTTGTATATAAAAAAAAAATTCTTACCTTATCATCCTTAGTCAATAATTCCGCTAAGCTGTATCTGTGGTCTTTCTTCAGCTGTTTCTTGGCGTCTCTCCAAGATAGGTCCGGGTTTCGTACTAAATCCGCCAATAACGCGTTGAAATGCTGAAATAATTCATTTTGTTATTTATTGTAATACTACTACACTGCCTCGTTGGTCTAGTGGTCCCAATCGCGACTTCTACGCTAGAGGTCTTGGGTTCGATCCTCAGGCCGTGCAAAGTGTTATTGAGTTTTTCTATGAAATTCTCAGTAGCAGCTCGGAGTCTGGATTTGTGCCCGGTGAATGGCAATAGGCTCGCCCCCTATTACATGGGACCCAAACATACCGGCAAACTGTGGGTGTACATTAAGTACACCTCTGCCTAACCCTTCGGGGAATACAGGCGTGATGGTATGTAATACTACTACAAATACCGTAAAGGTTCTAAGTGTGCGCAGTGCATTTAATTTTTTTTTTTTTAATTTGTTTACAAAATGTACTAAAAATCGACTACTGCACATCCGCCATTTTTAACTCCTGACGCAAAAACGACGGGTGTTATAAATTTGACGTGTCTGTGTGTGTGTGTGTGTGTGTGTGTCTGTGGCATCGTAGCTCACGAACGGATAAACTGATATTGATTATGTTATTGTTTTTGTTTGAAAGGTGAATTAGTCGGGAATGCTCTTAGCTATGTTTGATGAAAATCGGTCGAGATATAATGCAAATTGTTGGGGTTTTTTTTATTTTTAATAGTTCAATTTATTTGCCGGCTGCTATACCAGACTTGCGTGTAGTGATGATTTCTTTCTATGGATATACACTGTTGTGTGTATATCCATAGGAGCGGTCAAACTCTATATAAGGACTCTGTTCAAATAATGGAGATAAGATTTATCAGAGTTTTTAAGTTGAAGCATAATTATGCATTCTAACATTGAAAACAAAATTAAATTCTGTTCATTTGTTTAAACGTTTACATAACACATAACATAACATACCATCACGCCTGTATTCCCCGAAGGGTTAGGCAGAGGTGCACTTAATGTACACCCACAGTTCACCGGTATGTTTAGGTCCCATGTATTGCCATTCACCGGGCACAAATCCAGACTCCGAGCTGCTACTGAGAATTTCATAGAAAAACCCAATAACACTTAGCTCGACCTGGGGATCGAACCCAAGACCTCTAGCGTAGCAGTCGCGATTGGGACCACTAGACTAACGAGGCAGTCGTTGTTTTTACGTTAACCCCTAAAAATAGACAAGAATTTAAACCATCACATTCTTTTGTTTCGAAAACGTTAATTGAACCTAACCCGCCTGTTATTTTTTTTACTTTTTTATATTTTTCGTCGGTTATTTTAAAAAATCAACTATTCCATACATTTTGATCGTGTAGGTATTGTACTTTTGTATGAAAAATCATTTTTTTTTTTCATAACCGATAAAAAATATCTACGCGAGGGGCTCCAGAATCATGTACTGACTTCGTAGTAAGCGGATGTGCGTCGATGTCCTTTCCACCCTGTACCTATAGATGTCGGTAAATAGGATTTTTCTTTACAACTGTTCCTTAGTCCCTTATTTAATAAATATCCCTTATTCCTTAGTCCTTTATTCAATAAATAGTTCCTTATTCAATAAAGACACCAAAGTTCCTTACCTGCACAGCCTCATCTCTTTTATGGTACTCTCTCTCCTTGTCCCTGTCCCTCAGACTGGTCGCGAGCGCCCTCTGCACCTCTCGCTCCCTCTCCTTAATGGAGGCCTGCGCACGCGCCTCCTTCTCGCGTGCCGCCGACTCTCCGTCACTGGTTGTGTCCGGTTCCTCTGCATCTCCTTCTTCAGGCTCTTCAGGAACTGGCTCCTGGATTGGTTGAACCGCCTTTTGAAATATTTTTTATAATTATAATACCTTTAATATAAACACAAAGTTGAATAAATATTCAAAAGGTAAGCAGATCGTAGACAATTTGGAAGTAGAAATGGACCCCAACCTAAGCCCAGCCTGTATGTTGAAGACCCTACACTACTCTATTGTACAAGATACATAATTATAATAAATAATAAAATAAAAAGCCTTTATTATTTCTTACAAAACAAAAAGCAGTACATAAAGAATACACAAAGTCCTGTAACTATGTAATGACTAATCTACTAACTTTAAAAAAAAAATACAACTTTATTTTTAATTCTGTAGTACTTGTTGTTTGTAATAGTTAGTGCTTCTAATATTCATAGTATTCTAATATTTAACTATGTATTTGTAAGAACCCCTCCTCGGGTGAAGAAGAGAAGTCCATTGGTCTCTTCTTTGGGCCGCTTGTATCCAGTTTGGGCCCGCTGTTTTAGTGATGGCATCGTGCCATCTTGTGTGGGGTCTTCCTCTGTAGCGTTTCCCTTTTGGACCATGCCACGATGTTATTCTTTTGGTCCATCTTTCGTCTTGCAGTCTACAAGATACATATAATCTGCCTATGATGTCCCCACTGCTGGGACACAGCCCTCCTCTCGGTGAGAGGGAGTGGGCCGTAATCCATCACAGCCCAGTGCGGGTTGGTAGACGTCACATATGTTCGATCTTTGGTTCATGTCGGTTTCCTCACGATATTTTCATTCACCGCTATAAGAGCAGTGTTGATATATTTTACACAAAGTGAAGCGCCTGTCTGGTTTCGAACCTACTACCTACAACTCGGTAAGTCGGGGCTGTTAGGTACCAATGGGCCACCACCGCTCTTTTGTTCTTTTATAACAATAAAACAAACGTTATTTTTAACGCTATGGAAACGATAATACATCCCGCCTGATGGTAAGCGTCAACCTCGCCTATAGACATCAGCAACACCAGTGGTATCACTCGCGCGTTGTCATCTTGACACCACAGTGGTGATTCATATGGCCAGTAATGTCACTGGCTACATTAAATTGCAAAGCAGGGGCCGTATTACCACGTATTAATGCCATCATTTTTGCGTTGTGAGAGAGGGATGCCGCTCTACAAGTTATATAGTGGCATCCCTCTTTCACAACGTAAAAATGATGGCATTAATACGTGGTAATATGGCCCCAGAAAGCAATAATGTTGGCACATTGTTTTTAAGTAGCAGAATATTTGGCAATCCACCTTGCAAAGAGGACTCGTAAATGTTATATACGATACGCCTATGTATAAAGCTTAACAGTGAAGAGTTGCAGAGCTCGGAGCAGGCGAATCACCATGGTTTCTGATTGGTGAAGATTTGAAAGGCTCGAAACGGGCCAATCAGCATGGCTTTCTGATTGATGATAATTTGAACAGCTCGAAGCGTGCCAATCAGCATGGCTTTCTGATTGGTGATAATTTGAAGAGCTCGAAGCGGGCCAATCAGCATGACTTTCTGATTGGTGATAATTTGAAGAGTTCGAAGCGGGCCAATCAGCATGGCTTTCTGATTGGTGATAATTTGAAGAGCTCGAAGCGGGCCAATCAGCATGACTTTCTGATTGGTGATAATTTGAAGAGTTCGAAGCGGGCCAATCAGCATGGTTTTCTGATTGGTGATAATTTGAAGAGCTCGAAGCGTGCCAATCAGCATGGCTTTCTAATTGGTGATAATTTGAAGAGCTCGAAGCGTGCCAATCAGCATGGCTTTCTGATTGGTGATAATTTGAAGAGTTCGAAGCGGGCCAATCAGCATGGCTTTCTGATTGGTGATAATTTGAAGAGCTCGAAGCGGGCCAATCAGCATGACTTTCTGATTGGTGATAATTTGAAGAGTTCGAAGCGGGCCAATCAGCATGGCTTTCTGATTGGTGATAATTTGAAGAGCTCGAAGCGTGCCAATCAGCATGGCATTCTGATTGGTGATAATTTGAACAGCTCGAAGCGGGCCAATCAGCATGGCTTTCTGATTGATGATAATTTGAACAGCTCGAAGCGGGCCAATCAGCATGGCATTCTGATTGGTGATAATTTGAAGAGTTCGAAGCGGGCCAATCAGCATGGCTTTCTGATTGGTGATAATTTGAAGAGCTCGAAGCGGGCCAATCAGCATGACTTTCTGATTGGTGATAATTTGAAGAGTTCGAAGCGGGCCAATCAGCATGGCTTTCTGATTGGTGATAATTTGAAGAGCTCGAAGCGTGCCAATCAGCATGGCTTTGTAATTGGTGATAATTTGAAGAGCTCGAAGCGTGCCAATCAGCATGGCTTTCTGATTGGTGATAATTTGAACAGCTCGAAGCGGGCTAATCAGCATGGCTTTCTGATTGGTGATAATTTTAAGAGCTCTAAGCGGGCCAATCAGCATGACTTTCTGATTGGTGATAATTTGAAGAGCTCGAAGCGGGCCAATCAGCATGACTTTCTGATTGGTGATAATTTGAAGAGCTCGTAGCGGGCCAATCAGCATGGTTTTCTGATTGGTGATAATTTGAAGAGCTCGAAGCGGGCCAATCAGCGTTGCTTTTTAATTGGTGAAGACTTGAAGAGCTAGGAGCAAGCTAACGTCACTTAAATGTTACTTGGATACCCCCCCCCCCCCCCCGCCCCCTTTTACCCTTCAGAATTGGTCAAACACAGGATTTACCGTAGCTTGGGGCTTTCCAGCAATACAGGGAGTTGGTACGCGACCACCACCTACCACCGCTTCTAATTGTTGATAGGGCTCGGATAGGGCAATCTATATACAACTGTGGTAACATATACAATTCGAATTATAATAGACAACGTTCTAGGTGCTAAGTGTTCAATAAAATAAAATAAACGATATCGACAATAATCATCAATTTATTCACAATTATTAATTCTAAGTTTCAATCATAATTAGGTATATAAAATGTATGTACAGGTTACATATAAAATCAAAATGATGCTAATGTACTTATAATTATTAAAAAAATGCTATCTGATCGGGGAAGTCGGGAGAGTCGGAGAAGTCGGGGTAGTCGAAGAAGTCGAAACTGAGACAGTCGAGTCGAAATCATGAGTGTTGCAAAAGTAGCAAGGATAATGTGATTATAATTTTTTGGGGTCTTTGTAAAGGTTATTCGTACTAAATAGTATGTAAATAAATTATGCAAAATAGCATCTAGTGGCAAAACCAGCTCCACACATTGCCACGAGCGCTATTCGTTCAAAATAGAGCCAGCTAGGGTGTAACAATTGGCGCATGTTGGCACGACCTTTGGGACCTATGTGTGGAGCCGGTGTTTGTAAGCTTAGCAGTTTGCCTAAGGAATGCTGGGAACCTTCGGTAATATGGAGGTAGGCGTCCTCTTCTAGCGATAATTTAGCTTGGTGCCGACACTTTTTTAGAAGACTGTAGCCATTTCGATTCGCAAGTAAGAGTTCACAATTCGAGTTGAAAGTATGATGAAATTTTAATCAAAGTGTAGTTATGAAACACGCACTAATACACGTTTTATAAGCCACGTATCAACTGTTTTTACACGTTTCGATCGAATAACAAATACAACATACAGAACATAACATACCATCACGCCTGTATTCCCCGAAGGGTTAGGCAGAGGTGTACTAATGTACACCCACATTTCGCCGGTATGTTTAGGTCCCATGTAATAGGGGGCGAGCATATTGCCATTAACCGGGCACAAATCCAGACTCTGAGCTGCTACTGAGAATTTCATAGAAAAACCCAATAACACTTTGCTCGACCTGGGGATCGAACCCAGGACCTCTAGCGTAGCAGACGCGCTTAGGACCACTAGACTAATGAGGCAGTCAACAAATACAAATCAGTGTGTAATCTAAGACGTATAAATACAGTTTGTGTAATGATACTGCCTCACTGAAGTTATACATAAAACAACAAAATGGCAGCGCATGTACGGTGGGCAGCACATCAAGTTACCACAAAATGTCAAGTTGATTTTGAACTTTATCGTCAACAATTTAAGGTTTAAAATCATTTAGAGAAATTTGACAGTTTTTTATAAGTTGACCTGCTGATGACTGTAAAATCTCATGAAAAAGTGTTATGTAAAAATAATTAAACTCGTTGGCAATTTAATCTCTTAATGGTACCTTCCTCTTAATCAGAACGTAAGAGTGAGGGAGATATCACGCAACCAGAACGTTACCACTGACCGCGCATGCGCGACTGTAAAATAAGAATACTGCACAGCCACTTGCTTACAACTTCAGAGAGGAACGATTACATTACCCATAATATTAAAAAATCTAAATATATATAACTCAAAGGTGACTGACTGACTGACATAGTGATCTATCAACGCACAGCCCAAACCACTGGACGGATCGGGCTGAAATTTGGCATGCAGGTAGATGTTATGACGTAGGCATCCGCTAAGAAAGGATTTTGATTAATTCTACCCCCAAGGGGATAAAATAGGGGATGAAAGTTTGTATGAGAAAACACGCGAGCGAAGCCATGGGCGGAAAGCTAGTTATTAATAAGGACGGTAGAATTTGATATTGCAGTCAATATCAGTCGCAGAACTTGCGTAGTTGTCAACAATAGAAATCTTAGAGACTGAGAGGACATAAATTAAAAGTTGCTATCTTAACAGACACTGACAAAAGGATTTTATTACAATAATTATAACTATTATCGAGTTAGAAATTCTTATCAAAAATAATCCTTGGCAAAATGTTATTATTTTAAACCGACTTAGTAAAAAAAAAAAATCACACCGAGGTCTATTGTAAACATCAGGTTTCAAGATACACAACAAGTACTTGAAGTCGGTTTTCTATTTTCTAAATGATTCAATTACGAACAACACTTATTTTGCGGATTTATTTGTAATACTTATGGGGTCTGAAGCTATTATTAATTTTAATTATATTAAAGGGGCGCTCTATATTTTCAGCTCAAACTGGTTGGAAAGGGGCGTCAATGTGGTCCAAGAACGTCATACACTTTTAATTACAAATGGAGGTAACGGTTATTTAAACATCAAACATTTATTGGATCAATAACTATATAGGGTTATTGTCAAAACACTAACAACTTCTCAGTATAACCCCGCGTTTCCAGTGACGACGAAACATGTTGCAAACACATATCTAACTCTCAGAGTGAGTAGGATAGGTAGCTGTTTGCAACATGTTGTGTCGCCAGTGAAAACGACGGGTTATATGTATTACTTACATCAGAAACAACAACCTTTTTTCTAAGACTTTTTTTAATAATTCTTCAGACTATGGCGCCGTCCATGCCACGTGTTTTTTTTGGCCTTTTTTTTTCCCCTCCTATCCCTTGGTGATACATGGGGAGGTTTAAGACTACCAATATATCACGTGTATTTTTTAGAACCTAATTTGCGGCGCCTTTTTCCCATAAAATGACACGTGATATATTACTACACCCCCCCTCCCTCCTTGTGATATTTCGTGATTTTTTATGGACCCCCTCTCCCCCCTTTCGAGCCTCACGTGATTAATGGACGACCCCTATAATACAAACAAAAAAATATTTCTAATATTTCGAACTCTATGCATAGCAAAATAAGGTACTAGATAGGCAAACAAACTGCTGTCTAGTGCAAAAAGAGCGGGGGTCGGACGGCGAGGGAATTGAAATGTGTTAGATAGAAAAACTAAATCTTGGAAGTTTAATTTTCCAAATGTTTTATATTTAGTAAAAAGTCATAGAACAAAGTTGTTGTTTATGATGTTTTTAGAACAGTTCAGGAAGGTCATTAGTTTTTTACCAATAGCCCTGGTATAGGGGCATATCTTCCGCTGCTTAAGACTGAGAGCTTTTCATGGATATATAATCTAGTAGTGATCTGTGTTAAATCATTTGATTTTAAATTTTAAATAAAATCAACCTATTGAATGAAAACTCATATGAAATTATTCTCACACTTGCTACTTTTTCGCAGTTTGCATATATTGTGTGCGGTGACATGGCAGCGATCTAACAGAAACTACTAAATTATAAGAATTCGGGCTCTGTTCGTTCGGGCGAGCAGTGGACGAGTGTGGGCTGATGATGATGATGATAATGATTAATACAATTAATTGTAAGAAAAGTAACAAGTGCCAGGTGGAATTACTATGAGAGGAAAGTAGCAAGGTATAAAATTTCACAGGTTAATTAAATGTATAAATTAGCAGTACATCTGATAATGAATTAAATTATTGCATAGCATAGTGCAGTACAAAGTGAGTTTTGTTAGGGTTTCAAAATTATCGTAATTTCTCGGTTAAGTCGAAGTTAAAGTTGCATAAAAATTCGTACGGTCGTAAGTCGAAGTCAAAAATATTTAAATTAGTACAATCGCCAGCACATCAACTTATACAAAACTGTCAAATTTCTCCAAACGATTACAAACCTTAAAATGTTCACAGAGATATAACTTTTCTAATGAAAGAAAATTTATAGACGTAAAATGTGGAAAAGAAATTTGACATCACGGTAGCTTAGTTGGTAAAACGTCTGGTGTACTTAACCAGAGAGACGGAGGTTCAAACCCTGCCTGAGATCGATTTTTTCTTTCACTAATATTCTTTCATTAAAAAAAATCATATCTTTGTGAACATTTCACATTATTTAATGTTTAATGTTAAAAAAATCCTTATTTTTTTTATAAAGTTCAAAATTGACTGAGAAAATTTTACAGTTTTGTAAAACCTGATGTGTTGACTGTACATTTACGGGGTGATCTATTATTTACGTACTATTAAATATTTCGTGGTTTCTAACACACTTAACTGCCATTTAAACACGTGTATACATGACGGTTTTTTAATTAACAGAATAAAATTAAGGGAAGTAATTATATTTTTTTTTGTTATGCAATTATTGTAATTATTTGCTTATTTTATTTAGAAAACAGTAATTTTTCACATCATCAATACAGAGATGCCAGCACATCAGGTTACAAAACTGACAAATTTCATCAAATGATTTTAAACCTTAAATTACTGATAATTACGTTCAAAATGCACTGAGAAAATTTGTCATTTTGTTGACAACTTGATAGCCTGGCTACTGTACACACGGATACAAATGTCCAGTACTTATACGTATACCTCGCATTGCATAAGATTTTTGTACAATAAAAGGTCAGCTTATAATGTGTGTGCATACAGAAAAAAATGCCCTTAATTGAAGTCTGATAATTAATATTCGTCATGCATAAACGGCTCAAGAGGCAATACTGAATGCATTTTATGTCATAATAACATTTATTAGACAACTATATTCAAATATAATAATGAGATATATAATGTCGTTAAAATAAAAACACACAAATAACACCCACATTTGAGGCTGCCAGCGCAAAAGCGGCCTAACCCTCAATTTTTCATATCCTGGCTTATATACTACAAATTATTTAAAACATGCTAAAATTGAATGCAACACTGGCCTGTCTCTTGTTTCAGCTATCATCAACAGATAGCGATGCAAATGTAGACCGTAGGTGAAATGTAATGGTGCGTTAAATTTTAACACGTTTAAGTTATTTGTAGTAGATAAGTCAGGATATGATAAATTTAGGGTTGTCATCATGGCTCATTTGTGGACGCTGTCATACACAGGAGACATACACAAATACCAATATTCGAAGCTCATTCGAGCTGAGACAACTATACTACAAAATCATGTATTACAAATTATGTATTGAATAATACAAATAAGTTTCAATGTGTTACATCTAATACATCAAAATTAGTACAGTCGCCATCAAAAATATGTATACAGTAATACGATAATGATGAATTATAGTTTACAGGGTGGGAAGGAACATCAAAACACAACCGCTTACCATGAATTCAGTACCTGATTCAAGGAATACAGGCGTTATAGTACGTTATGTTAGATAGATTTTTTTTTAAAAAAAGGTTACTATCAATGTGGGTCACACATTACTAGTAATCTTGTTAACCCCTCGAGCTAAATGCTTGTGTTACGAGTGGGTTCACGTCGGTAGTGCAATGGGTGAGTTTCGAACCGGCAACCACATGATCACAAGTCCGACGCCCTAGCCATTAGGCTACCGCCGCTTCAACATGTTTGCAACATGTTAGTTTATAGTTATCTTAGTTAATATTATTTGATGATGTGTATTCTTACACATAGTTTATCTGTTTTAGGTTGACATTGCGTTCTCATTTGCTGAGAACCTTCTTGTAATTTTAGTCGCGACTAATTAAGACATAAACCTCCAATGTCCTCACATCCTGTTATCGCCATAATGTACCAGCGAATTACGGAAAAACAATATATTTTAAAAGAGTGTCCATGGAGTTTCTTGCCCGATTCTTCTCCATAGGATCAACTTTTTGGAACCGTGCAACTAGAGTCAATAACGTTTCATAATCGCTTGTAAAAGCTTATTTGAAATAAAAACATTTGATTTGATTTTTCGTCGTCAGTGGTAACGCTGGGTTACCGTAGACCCCTTTGCCAGCGATATGAATTTATCGTTTCATGAAATAGAAAGGAAACCTATCATTAATTAGGCACCAATCTATACTCTAAAAATACTGTCATTGAACCTATAATCCTGTGTTTAATAACAGCTTGCTGCCACTAGACAGATGTAAGTTCCAGCTCAGATCAAATAAAAAGTTAAGATGAAACTTTGCGAACAAAGAAATGAGGCCGGCTAAAACTACGCCATGCCGTTTACAAACACAATTTTACACTATATAACAATACCGAAACTACGCCTTATCTTGTCAGGCGAGATATCAAGCTATCGAAAGTTCCATCTTAACTTTTTACTTGATCTAAGAGTTCCAGATGTTTTTAATTGTGTGAACGGAGAATTCAATACTGTATACATAGTTTTGACGCTGACTGTACAAGACACATATGAATTCGACACTTAACGGCACGGTATCATTACATAACATTAAAAAATAACTTAAAACGATTAAAAATATGTACAATATGCATTACTGATACAATTGTTGTATCAATACAAATGCTTTTGCATCCGACACAAGTTTGCGACGCTGTTTGTACTTAAATACAAACGCAAATATGTTATTGTCTTTCGCGTCGATACGAAATTTGTATCGGGTACAGACAGCTTAAACTAAAACGCATCATGTTGCTTTTTATAACTTTTTCGCCAATACAAATTGGTCTGACTCTGTTTTTTCATATCTTACTATCCCTTTTGAGCAAAGAATATGTTAATATTTAACAGAATCAGTATTTTTACTAGTATAATTACAAAAATCTTATCTGACCAGGGTTAAAAGTTCATTACGCTTAGGTACACTAAACCCTGGTTATAATTTTTTCCTAAAAATCGATCAAAGCGCCCTCTGTGACATAACTGAAATCACGTTAACACTTTTTGTTGGTCATTGCTGCTGGTTCTAATGTTCATTTTAATGACACATCTCTTTCTTATCAACTAGAAAAGTTAAATCGGTTTGATTACCTTCGCTGTTCCAAAAAAACACATCGTAATAGTGCCCCTATCACCGTTAAGCCATCGCATAGAGTATCAGGCATATAATGTCGCTTCTAGATTGCAAAAACTTTTTAAAAGCTTGCAGTTTTCCTGTCATATTCATAAAAATAGAAAACGCCCAAAAGCCATTTCCTAATAGCTGTAATGTGTTTTGTCTTCTTAAGCACCATTTATTTATTATGTAAGATGATTTTTCCAAAATGTTTACCCCCTATGTAAGAAAAAAAATATGAATCGGTCGAACCCCTTACCCCTCTGTTTAATATTTTTAAGTAATAATAATTAATCTAAAGGAATAAATGAATACAAGTTTGGTTGGTTTTAAAGAAAAACTTTTAAAAAGTAAATCTTAACTGTGCATTTTTGTAATCTTACGTTAAAAGACTCCCTCCCCTATCCTTGCGAAAAAATAAGCCATGGTTGACCCCCCCCCCCCCGAGTCCCCCTAAATCGTCTTACGTAATGGCGCCTTTTCCTTGTCACAAAATATCACTATATTTTTTATGAATAAGACAGTAAGACGTATTATATTTAATGACTTGTTAGCATACTGACATGTCATTTCGACTATCCGGATATCAGGTAAAATTGTATCTTTCGTATCAATACAAAAATTGGTCAACTAGGGTAACTTTGAACAGTTCAAAAAAGGGGTAACTTGCAACAGTTGTTGAAATAACAGTCCTTGGATAATTTGTTTCCAATTACCCCTTTAAATTTACTGTTGATATTTACCCCAGTAGCAATAACATACCATCACGTCTGTATGAAGGGTTAATCAGAGGTGTGCACACCTCTAATAGCGGTGAGCTTTTTGCCATCAATCGGGCACAGACTGATAATTTCATAGAAAATTTCAATAATGCTTTCCTCGGCCCGATAATGTTATTCAACATTTTTGTATCAATACAAAAATTACTAATATAGCTAGAAATTAGCCAAAATCTCGTTATTGCCTATTGTACTGTATACAGGGTGATTTAAATGACATGTATGCTATCTGCCATTTGAATCACCTACTATATTACATTTAAAAACTATTCTTATAATATATTTTAATGACTATCTGTATTTAAGTTTAAAAATTTAGATATTTACATTGTCCAGTTTACAATTAAAATAATTATGATGAATAGACAGACTGACTGACTAGCCGTATTGAGCTAGTGACATAATGTTGTTTGAATTAAGATAATGTTATGGGGTACCCCATCACGTGATAAATGTCAATACTTACCCCGAGATAAAATCCAGTGATTGTGCTGGGTCCACCTGTCATGGTCGAACGAACACTTAGGATACAATATAATAGATGACTAAATATGGATAAAAAATCGACTCATAAAGTTCCAATCACAAGTTTTTGGTTGATCGAGATAGGCTCTGTTCTTTTCCAGAAAAACTTCATTTTATTTGTTAAGATAGTGTTGGTATCGAATTTGTATGGCGAACATAAGAGTTGACGTCATCTCTTGCTAGTTTTATTTTGTATATGATAGCCACATTCATGAGGAAGATAGGCTACCATCGCTAACGCTACTATCTTAAGGAGCAGGGCAATGCAGATTAACCGCGAGGCCCAGAAAGATCTCATTAAAAACCAGTCAGTCTGCTACCCTTACACAAAATCACTTAAATTTTTAGTCGCTATTGTTAACACTGAAAGAGTCTATTGTATGATATGTGGGTAGTTCATTTAAATTATACGACACGTCTGCCCGTTGCCTCGAAGCTTATGATAAACTATACAAAGTTGTTCTGACGGGGAAAACCAATCAGAAATGTAATATTACCCTTGGTAATGTCAACAGAGATCGTACCACCACGTGTGATTGTGATATTTTTTTAAGTTGTGAAAAAGGGATGGCACTGTTTAATGTGTAGAGCGCCATCCCTCTCACACAATGGAAAAATGATCACAATAATATGCGGTGATACTGCATACTAAAATAAGGTTCTATTGGGGGTAAATGAACATTTACCCTTGCCTTTTTCGGCAGTTGGAAAATAGTACACAGGGTGATTTTTGATTCACGATTTCACAAGACTTGGTGATTATTTATTTATTTATTTTTTACTTATATACAACTGTCTAAGACTCAGTGTTTAAAAATGTATATAGACCAACGTTCGCTGTGAGACCAACCTTGAAATATCGAAAAAGAAATCAACTGTTTTTTTACATTGGAGTGTGCGTAGGTTGCATTACAGTAGCGTAGCGTAAGTGGAGGGTAAAGGGGGGCAATGGTCCCGGGAGCATATAGGCAAGGGGGGACAGCAAGCCCTAGCTGCAGTGTTAGGTCATAGTCATCAGATCCTTGAGACTCTAGAACCTAAGTCTTTTTTATTGTGTCACAGTCGTCATTCAAATGTTTCAGGATTCTCGATTTTGTCAACCAAATCTGTCAGTCCTTACGTCCATTAGCCATCGGACAACCATTCTTATACAATTCAAATAGCAAACTTGGGCCCCAGTCAGCAAATTTACACAACACTTGTTTTTAAAAAAAAACATGGGGGGGGGGAATTTCGGGCTTGCTCCATGTGGAGAAATACACGCTACGCCACGCTGTGCAAGCCCCAGATATTTTCAAAAATCACCGTGTATAATATAACAACAGACAGACGCACAAATACACAGTGTATATAAAAAAACGCACTCAATATAAATCTACCCACACATCACTGGAGGGATGAACCAAAGTCTATACCGCACTAAGTGCGTAACGAGGATCATCGCCCGAAAAAAACATACATCAAACACTATTCCTTCTCAGACTTCTTCCGCTTCTTCTTCTCGGTCTTGTCAGCCTTATCCATCTTCTTCTTTTCGACCTTCTTCGGCGCGATCGCCGGTTCAACCTCAATGGCGAACTCTTCCGGTTTCCGCTTTTTAGGCGGTGGTTTGATTGGTGATACTTTTTCTGTTTTTTCTGGGGTCGGAACCTCTTTTTTCGAAGACCTCAGCTGTTTAGGGGAGGGTTGGTCGTCTTCGGAGGTTGATGTGGTGGACTTTGGCTTTTCTTTGGGTGGCGCTTGTTGGTTTTTACGTGTTTTTGTTGTTTTCTTGGGGTCGTCTTCGCCTGGTATGCCGAGTATCTCGGCCCACTGGTCGGGTGGGGGCGTCGGCTGTTTCCGCTCCTCCTCGGTCTCGCCCTTCTGCGGATCAAACGGAGCGAGTGAGGGTGATGTTCAATGTCTTGATGTTTATATCCACAAATTTAAGTCCTATTTATACATGTTTTTTGTGTAGTAACCTTGTTAATATACCCCGTGACATTATAATCGTCTGACAGCCAAAAGCTTGTTTTATTATTGATTATTTTGAACAATTTCTACTACTGTGACCACTGTGGCCAACGAAAGAAAAACAAAACACTTTGTTATTGAAACTACCGACTTTTTTTTCACGATTTCAGGATTGGTCCTATAGAGAAAATTGTTCCTAATGATAAATATGACGAGGTCCTTTAGCATGTAAGAAGACTAAAATATCACAGTGTATATTACAGAAGCTGTTACATGTATCGATTACATAATTTAATTATCATTTAGTATAGGTAAATATGCAAGTATTTTGTGGATATAAATCATCAAAAAAACAAACATTGTTTAAGCGATTCTGCATCGGACATTGAGTTAGACTGACACGGCCTTAGATTAGTAATATATCAATCATAAACGCAAACAATTCAACTTATTTTAAATACTCATATAATAATAGCAAGCATTATTAAATGTAATAGTTGTTTCGTAGGCCGTCCTCTCAGCTCTGCATTAGTACAAAAACAAAAAACGTATCGCAAAGTCCAACTGCAGACATTTATCCTAAATGCAGAGTTTTTAAAATCTCTGCAGTTAACGTTTACGGTGTTGTTTACACTTGACGTCAGTGCTGAGTGCAAAGGCGACGTTTGTAGCCACATTGCAGAGCTGCAGAGCACGCTTTCCTAAGGCCGTGTGTCATAAACTGCGGGCGTTTCACTACCGATTACTATAGAGCGTGTCAGGTCACATATAATATAATAAAATTATTGAAAATGCAGAGTTTAAAACTGCAATTTGTGGATGATTGTATTAAAAAAAGTACTAGAACGAGTGTAAAAACTCATTTAGACAGCAATTATACTACTGTTATAACTAACGAATATCATATACTACCATGAAAACAATATCTATATAGGAATATCATTATGGTTTTAATTTATTACTTTCATCACAGAATTTAATTGCAACCCTTTAGCCATATTACACCTATTAATTTGAATTTTATCTCGAAAACAAAAACGTAATTTATTGTCCGAGTAGCCCACAAATTTCAAATTAAGAGAAAATTCAAAAAGCCGTTAACAGAATGCA
Source organism: Subacronicta megacephala (assembly GCA_958496365.1). Taxonomy (NCBI): domain Eukaryota; kingdom Metazoa; phylum Arthropoda; class Insecta; order Lepidoptera; family Noctuidae; genus Subacronicta; species Subacronicta megacephala. The sequence goes on along the minus strand of OY292542.1, from coordinate 6,721,378 downwards.
TCACGAGGTTAACCAGCATATCTAATGAAGACCCCACAAAAATGTTGAGCCTGTATGAAGTCTGCCAACCCTCACTAGACTAGCATGATGGCCTAAAGTCTCAAGCCCCCTAATTGAGGAGAAACTGGGCCATGAGATTAAATAAATGATATTTTTTTTTTCTGTAAATATATCTTTTAAAGACACTTTTACAAGTCGGTTTAATTTTTTTTAAACTAGATGGCGCCAGCATTTTCGACGTCCTCTGAGAAGAATTGCCGAAACAAACTCAGAGAATCATGTTATCAATCACTCAATAAGCATAGGGAATAGAGAGAGCATAGCGCCTTTTTTTTAAGAGATAATTAAGATTTTTAAAATCATTCTATTACTTTTTTTTCCATAGAGTGCTAGGTCTGTCAATAGAAATATGCGACCGATACCGACATTATCGATATACCGATACTAGAAAGGGGAGGATACTCTTAGAAATAGGTACCAGGTATTAAAAAACTATTATTATCTTAAGATACAACCATCCACAACAAAGAAGAATATTAGTAAAAATATAAAGGCCCGGGCACACGGAATGCGCTCTGCATCGACAGAGACATGTAGGTCTAAGCCGCTGCAGAGTCGAATCGTGTGCGTCTACCATAAAAAGATATGAAATGTGACCCAAAAAATATAAATCAGTGGATACGCCCCTGTGGCTGCAAATGCACTGTAGTAATTTTATGAATAACACTCAATTTTTACGATTTTAATTAATACGACTAAAAGTCGCACGACTAAAAATCGTGCGACTTTTAGTCGCAACCTTTGAGTATACTACAGTGTATTTTTAGCTGGTCCGATGTAGAAATCGCCGCAATCACCGCTCGTCGCTCCGTATGTCCGCGCCAATCTCATTAACTAAGCACTTCTGCAACCAACACTTATCTGCATTAACCACTGCACTATTAATGATTTTTCCTTTAAATGGGGGATAGCTAATAGCCACCCGCAGGTTATGACAGTCGGCATTATCTACACAAAACAAAACAATTTCCGAATTTCAGCCTTTGCTCGCAGACTGTTTTCGTTCATCGCATTTGCGACTTAAATCCGCCAATCGCTGCATCACGCAATAATCTCCTGAATTGAGAAGATTCAAATAGATCTTCCCAACGAGTTATTTCACGTAATGAAATAAATAAAATACATGCTTTAGGTCGTGATTCAAAACGTAGAATATATTGATTAAAAAGATATCGGTCCTTCCATAAAAAAATCTCTTTAAAACACTAAACTAAACATTCAAGATTATTTTTTCAGGACCGCAGGATTCATAACCTCATCATTAAAAAAAATTGATGTATCTAAAAATATGGTTGACAATATTAATAACTATAGTTGCGCTGTAGGACATACGGGGAATTAAACAAACAGTAATCATGAAAATTAATGTCGAGTAGAATAGTGACACAACTCGAAAATACGAAAATAAACAATATACGAGTATAATAAAGTCGAAGTAATGAATATAGGTAATTTTTTTTTACATTTTTGAAACCATTTATGTAATTCCAGAACTATTTATTTATTAAAATACGCAAACTGAGCAATAACTCTATATCCGGACAAACTAAAGTATACAGATTATAAAAGATAAATGGCGTATTGATTAACTCAACTTTTTTAAATTATGAAAGTTTTAGTTCTTACAACTTTCATTTATAAATGTCCTACTTGGGATTCATATACAATAATATTATTAAACTTAGATAGCCAAGTCATGGTTACCAAATTTCGAATCGATTAAAGTTGTGGAAGATCTTCAAACGGCTGAACAGATGAATCATAGCTACAACACACATACTCGATCAAGTTATCTTCCAAACAAAAAAAACTAAATTAAAATAGGTCCGCCGACAGATACAGATATACACGTTAACTTATGGATATGAGCATATAACTGGGTATTTTTGAAATTTTTAATTATAGTGGTAATCATGTTATTAATGCAATAATTGTGTTAATAAAACACGGATTCATGTTTAGAAGCATACCGTCATAAACCAAAATTATGTCACTATTCCACTGGAACCTTAATCCGCGTACAAGTAATCAGAAAAAAATCCTGTGGGAATTGGTTATTATAGAAAATGAGAGTCCGAGGCGTTTCTTTCTGTAATATTCAATAAAAAACTAGTACATACCAGAATGTTTGAAGACGATGCAATATAAAATCTTCCTTATTTATAAAAGGATAGGGTAAATAAAACAACTGTTTACATAATTTTATTAAAATTGTTATATTTCCTCCATCTACTCCCGTTGTGTTTTGGACATAAAAAATGTTAATATAAACACATTACATATAAAAAAAAAACTTTTGAGCAAATATTTTTAGTAAAACGTGTCATGTAAAAAATAAGCGCATAATGTATTTATAAATTCAAAAAATATATGAATTTATAATTGAGCGAATTTTAAAATATAAAATCCACAATGTCCGACGCAGTATAACTTTGTAAACGTCACAAATTCGCGTAAGCAGACATTCGTGTCATAAAGTGACAGATTTCGCATCAAAATCAAAATGGATGCTCACGACGCCCTTACGTCAAAAATGACAATACAATATTTAAGGCGAGTGCGTTAAACACACGTAACTTAATAAAAACAAAGTTGTGTTTTTATGGGATAACACTGCAAACGAGCAGGTGAGCTACCTGATAGTAAGTAGTGATCCCCGCCCATGGACAGTTGAAAAACCAAAGGAGTCACAGATGCGTTGCCGAGCCTAGTTAAGGGAAAGGGGACTGAAAGAGGAATTGGGCTTTCAGCGCTCCACATTCACCGCAAGAAACGCAACAGTATGGATACTTGTACTTGACGGCGATATTGAAATAAAACCAGTTTCACGTTGATATTCTGTGGGAGGGTAGTACTTCCACGATCGTGCCGACCCATTCATGTTGGCATGAAGACATACCAGCGCGACACTTCTACCACTAAAGATTGAGGAGTCAGAGTAGGGGGGGTGGGGGTGGCTAAAATGGCCATTTTTGCTTTACAACGTCGACTGGTAACCTCTAGTATTGCTGTCGTCTATATATGTGGTATCTATAGGTTATAATAGCCAGTCTAAGGTGACCTTCGTAGAAAATAATGTGACCTATACATACATTCAAAGTGCATGGCAGAAGGAATGGTGACATTGTAAAGGCCGTCGTGAGCATGTTTAAAGAAAAATAAAATTAATGTCTCAGTTTTAACAGTGCACAATATCATAAAAACTAGCTCAAAAAACTTGGACCCCATCCTATTTAAACTATCCTGGCTTTGGACGCTACCCGCTTAACGTCCCCCGGCTGGGCACGGATCTCTAAGAGAGATATTAGGCTATAGCCCATCAGGCCAGCCTACTGCAGGTTGGCAGACTTCACACGCCGTCAAGAAAATGTCTCAGGCATGCAGGTTTCATTACGATGTTTTCCTTCACCGTTTAAGCGCGTGATAATTAATTATTCTAAGTGATGGTATACCAATAAAAAGGACGAACTTTAGTCAGCAATGAAAGTTGCTGAACACGATGAAATTCAAAACGCTTAAACATATTTATTATACAAAACTTACTGACCCGACATGTGGTATGTACAAAAACGTACTACTTAGTACGTTTTTCTACATACTGGACCATCATTTTATTCCTAAGTGAATCTATTGAAAAGTATTGGTGCTGTGTTGTTTTCAAAACTTTGCGGTGTTCAACAACTTTCGTTGCTGACCGTACAACTACATTGGAACTAATATATCGTGCACCGTTAAACCTCAAACATCAGAGTGTACTCACATCTCCTTTCTCTTTCTTCTTGTCTTTCTTGCTGTCTTTCTCTTTTTCTTTATCCTTGTCCTTGTCCTTGTCTCGTTCTTTTTCTCGCTTCTCCTTCTTTCCGCTGCTGCGTTCTCGCTCTGGAATACAATCGTATATTTTAATTTATATTTAAATACTTTATGCACCGTTGGTACAAAGGCGGTCTTAATGCCATTAGGCATATTATAAGCCACCTTTACTTTAATCAAGCCGCCTTTTCGAAACGAGCTATTTCTATGAACCGGTCACAAATCGAAACTCAAAGTGCTCTGAGCATGTTACAGAAACATCCATTAACCACACACTCGAATAGAATTCCAACTCAATCCAATCCTGTATGTATAACTATCCTCAACAGATTGAGCTGACTGCACAGTTAAGATGAGTGTCCCTCGCGAACGCAACAATATTACACTGTTGTCGCTGTTTCTATCCCTCACGATGCGCGTGCCCGAGACGTGAAACAACAATACATTTGCAACATTTTCGCGCGTATTTCTTGTTCCGAAATTTGGAGATTACTCTTTTAATATACATAGTTATTACGTAGATTATTTTCTTTGTAAAAGGATATTCATTATATTATGAGTCAAAATGGTTCTGTATTGATACATTATCTTGAAATACTAGCATAAAGTTGGGTCATTTTCATCGAAAATTACCAATCTTTGAGCTCGTGTAACTTTTAACCATGTATTTAAATGAAGTTTTACATTCAAGGAACACGTATTTTAATGATAAGATTGTTACTGCAAAATTTCAAAGACTTTAATTTATTAACATAACATAACATACCATCACGCCTGTATTCCCCGAAGGGTTAGGCAGAGGTGTACTTAATGTACACCCACAGTTCGCCGGTATGTTTGGGTCCCATGTAATAGGGGGCGAGCCTATTGCCATTCACCGGGCACAAATCCAGACTCCGAGCTGCTACTGAGAATTTCATAGAAAAACTCAATAACACTTTGCTCGACCTGGGGATCGAACCCAAGACCTCTAGCGTAGCAGTCGCAATTGGGACCACTAGACCAACGAGGCAGTAATTTATTAATATTCAAGATAAGACCAAACTACGTTACGTACATTAACGTAAGTTGATCCGCTCAGCCTGTGGATTCTTCTGCCTGACATACACATACACATACACATTTAGTTTGAATGACAATGCATGGCTAGCAATGCGACGTCATTATAAATCCAATATAGCGGACTATAAAAGCATGATTAAAAAAAAATATTAATTTAATTTATTGGCTCACTGACTTTGCAGAACAGGGCAGTATTATTGTAAAAGACTTAATGAATAAGTTATGACTTTTGCAAATTTACCATACATAAAATCGATGTAATGAACAAGTCCTTACAGACCGATAGCTCGTTCCTCCCTTTGCAGGTATATACATCTCTTACTTTAAAAACCCCTGGACTATACAATGTACAGATATGAAAAGAGAAGACAAAAAAGCACTCACTCTTCTCCTTCCCGTCCTTATCCTTCTTCCTTTCCTCTTTCACGATCTTACAATACTCTTTGTAATAATCTTCCCTCTGATTACTGCTTTCCACCGCTTTATAACGGGGATCCGCGTCGATCTTCTTCTTGGCGTCGATCCACCGTGCGTGCCTGTCCACCCCCTTTTCTTTAAGTAGCGCTATGAAGTCTGTTTTCACCTATAAATTGAGAAGAGACCGTTATTCTAAGTAATGATTTGTTGAAAGTTAAAATGGACGTAACGGCGATTGGTTTTTGGGAGTTTTGTTGGTTGTTTTATACAGATTTGTTGTTTTGGATGTGCTGTGCGTTGTTAGATACATATTTTTAGAGCAGATAAACGACGACGTTCTACTCGCAATTATCATTAGTGAGATACAGTGAAAACTTTGTAATTCAGATAAATATTTTTGTAAACAAATTACCAAAAATGTAAGATCTTTAACATAAGTAAAATTTTTATTTGTAAACGTTTAACCTTCATAGATAATGTAGGCTGAATTTCGTATCTGACGAAGTTAGTGTTATTAAACTAAAAGACTCCGTCATTAATGATAGTAATAAAATGATGAATCTTGCTGTGTATGTCAATGGTATATTTAAATTGAAATAAGTTAAAAAAAGTTTTCAGAAATGTGTTGTTTAAAAAGTATTGAACACGATTATGTAGGTAACACCAATTATTTCAATGAATAATTAATTTATTAATTCGTTTCATAAACCAGCGAACAATGAAACGTATTAGAGAGAGATCTTTTAATTTAATTGTTCAAAATGTTATAAGGACTTTTTCCTACCGTGAATATTGTTTTTTTTTATGTTTGTTGATACAATAAACGTACAGAGCAGAGCTTTTGGGACCACTCAGATATAATATTGACGTTGAAAACGTACTATTACCAAATAAGTTTGATAAAAATTTAATTTAACTGAAATTTTACACAGATAAACCTACACTGAAAGTTTACTATTGTATTTATTCATTTATGCATAAATAGTATGTTTATTAATTAATATTTTATAGCACTCTTCAGTGTCAATTTATTTAAAACCGAACAACGATGTAACAGCCAAATTATTAAAAAAAATCGCAAAGCAAAAACTCCCTAAAACCAACCGCTTTACAGTCCAAAACGCTGGGTTTATCCCGATGGAACATAAGCTGAAAAGTAAATAAAAAAATTAACAGCTGAAAACTTAAAAAGTATCATTAGAACCTGTGGAGTGAAAAACGAATTAAGTTCTGAAATAAAATATTCATTAGTTCATCGTGTTTTGGTAAACGGAAGTAATTTTTGTTTTAGAAATATGACACTTTTGGAACGCTGACAGAATTTAAAATTGTGACTGTTTTGAAAATTGTATCAATACCTGTGGAGTAGTTTTATAAAATATTGTTTTTAACCCGTCAAGCGTACAATGCATAATCTATTGTTTTGCCCTCATGAGGCAACTACGTGCATCAATGAATTAAAAAAGGACATTATATACTTAGGATATCGGTGTTGCGGATGTCTGATAGGCATTCGCTTTGTGTAAAATACTGATATTCAGACACATCAGATACGAAGCCAACCCCAAAATAGTGTGGGCAAAGACTCCACCGCTGGGCACTAGCCTCCTCTCTGAGAGTAAGAGCTGATTAGGTTATAGTCCACCACGCTAGCCTACAGCGGTTTGGCAGACTTCACACTTTCAACACATTGATATAACATCTATATGCTTTGCCACAACGTTTTCCTTCACCGTTAAGACAATTACTACCACTTAACTTCGAAGTAACTGGGTTTTAACTGTCACAATTGCAAATGGGTCATTACTGTATTACAAAAAAAAAATTAAATGGACACTAACTATCTGCTAGTAGGTTAAATATTCGTCCGGGAGTTAACCCGAATCGCAATGCAGAAACCAAAGCATCAGTTCCTGTATTGAACATAACATACCATCACACCTGTATTCCCCGAAGGGTTAGGCAGAGGTGTACTTAATTTACACACTTACAAATAATACTTATTAAACTCTTACAAAAAAAAACAATTTAAAAAGTGTCACTTTGCGAGTTATTATTACAAATTTTGATACAATTTATTTTTATATTGTTATACAGCACAATTACTAAATAATGTCAATATTAATTAATTAAAATTTATCATATATATAAAAACCAATTTCTGTTCGTTAGTCTCGCTACAACTCTAGTATGGCAAGATCAATTTGGTTAATTTTCATTTTGAAAATTTCGTGGAAGTCCAGGGTGAAAACAGTGAGAAAATATGGAAAAATTGGACCCAATAGATGGCGCTGCGAGTACAGGAAGGATAATTTCTGTCTGGTCCTCTAGTATGACAATAAATAATTCAATCTATGACTTTCCCACTGCTGGGCATAGGTCTTTTAGATAGCGCCGGCCTTAGCACTTGATAAACTTTAGTCCATGCTTACATGAAATAAATTGTCTGCATCGAAAAAACAGTTAAAAAAACACTACAAATATACGGGAATCGAACCCGTGTCTTGTATTTTGACTAAAATATCCCACTTGTTTACAGTAGGTACGTAACAATAATTTCTTAAATTCTACAAGAATGAAAGTGTGAATGGGCTGGGAATCAAACCAAGCACAACTCTAGCCAATTAAAATACTATCACGCCTGTATTCCCCGAAGGGTTAAGCAGATGTGTACTTAATATACATCCACATTTCGACGTATATTTAGGTCCCACTAGGAGCAGAGCCTGTTGCCATTACCGGGCCCATATCCTAGCTGCTACTGAGAATTTCATAGAAAAACTCAATAACATTGCTCGAACCAGGAATCGAACCCAGGGAGCTTAGCAGTCGCGGTTAGGACCACTAGACTAATGAGGCAGTTTAATATAATTTAGATATCACAATTGCCATTCGACTAAAAAGTTCATATAAATTAATATAACATCATGCCAGTTTCCCCGAAGGGCAAAGCAGAGGTGTACTAATGTACACCCAAAGTTTACTGTATTCCAAGGGGCGAGCCTATTCCCAGTTACCGAAACTATGTCAATAAGAATTTCATAGAAAAGGATAGTTACTCTAGGGAATCGAACCCAGAATCAGCCGCGCTTACATGCGCACGCACCGGACATTAAAACAATCATTCAATGTTCAAAAAATTAAAAAATTCTGTATTTAAATAAATATCTTTGATACTATTTTTCTAACTACAATTGGGTCTGATTTCACCATTCTTTGAATCTTAGATTTCAGTTTCATCATCTAACAAAATATAGAAATATATTTTGAGACCGGGGATCGAACCCACGACTTTACCTTCGGTACTAAATAATATGGGGCGAGCGTATTTGTAATAACCACAGATCATTTATCCAATATTCGTCCCACTGCTGGGCACGGGTCTCCTCACAGAAGTAGAGGGGTCCACCACGCTAGCCTACTGTGGGTTAGCAGACTTCACACAAGGTCGAGAAAATCTCTTAGGCATGCAGGTTTCCTCACGATGTTTTCCTTCACCGTTTAAGCGCGTGATAATATTTTTTTAATACGCATATGATTACGAAATCAGAGGTCCGTGTCTTGGATTCGAATTCGAGACCTACAACTTATAGTAGGATAGTCCAATGGTCATATCATTCATTAACACATTAAGATACAAAAAAAAAACTTTACAATACTTCCGTTTACCAAAACCTATGTAGGTATATTTATTTCCTAATACTGATTTTTCTATAACTGATTTTATGATTTTGAAATTAAACCAACCTAACGAGTAATGTTTTTAAATGAAAAAAATATGATTTCAGTATTTAATGAGAACCACAAACAGGTGGTAGCTTTTACGACCTCCATGATGATTTATGACATACACTCACGCCTTTTTCTCAGAGGGGTAGGCAGAAACTATTGACTGCCACTTGCTACGACTCTTGCATATCTCTTTCGCTTCTTCCACATTCATACATCTTGTCATACACACGCGCCGGTTGCGAGTACTACGCACCTGACCTTTTTGGAGGACCTCGCCGATAAGATCAGTGTACGTCCTTCTAGGGCGACCTCTCCCGACGCTGCCGCTGACATAAGCCTTATAAATTCCATTCGTTAATCGTCTCTCATTCATTCTCTCGACATGCCCAAACCATCTTAGCATATTCCTTTCAATTCATGTCACTACATCATCTTTCAGTCCGCAACGTTGTCTAATCACACTATTTCTCAGTCTATCATTCCTAGTTACACCGCACATACTACGCAAGGAACGCATTTCGACAGCATTTATTATACTTTCATGTCTCTTCTGCCATACCCAAAATTCACTTCCATACATAAGTGTGGGTACCAGCACGCCATTGTGGATAGCCAGTCGTGCCTTTTTTGACAAGGACTGATTAGCCAAAACTGCATGTATAGCACCATTCACTCTATTTCCCGCATTCACTCTCCTTTCCACATCTGCATCAATTTTACCTTCCGATACCTTGCGCAAGTCGAAGCAACCATAACTCAAATCATACTATCACGCCTATATTCCCCGAAGGGTTACACAGAGGTGTAGATTAACACCTCCACTTCACCGGTACGTTGAGGTCCCATGTGATAAGGGGCGAGCCTATTGCCATTAAACGGACACAAATCCAGTCTCCAAGCTGCTACTGAGAAGTTCATAGAAAATCTCAATAACACTGCTCGACCTGGAGATCGACCTCTAGCAGTCGCGTATAAACGCATAGCATAAAGCTGACCGGTCCCAACAGACGGCACTCATTTAAAAGCGTAATGTGAGTGTCGTCGATTGACTCAACATTTTTTTTTAAAATGCTTACTAGCAATGTGGGTCACATGTTACTAGTATTCTTGTTAACCCCTCGTGCTAAGCTAAATGCTTGTGTTACGAGTGGGTTCACGTCGGTAGTGCAATGGGTGGGTTTCGAACCGACAACCACATGATCGCAAGTCCGACGCCCTAGCCATTAGGCTACCGCCGCTTCAATTATGTTTTAGGAATATATTTTTTATATTATTACCCGTAAAATTGATTCAATTTCATAAAAACTCTAAGTGATTTTAACTTTATCGTTACATTTCTCATTAAAATAAACTATAAACTTTCACTAATCTTTGTAACAATTAAAAACTTTTGTTAATTCAATTATCAATGTACATTTTATAAGAAAACATCGTCCGTAAAGAAGAAATCACAGTTCCAAGAACTGTTCAGTTATTTTTGAGATAATCTTCTCAATGAACGAACAGAAAAACAGACAGATAAAAAAAACGCTGAAAAGAAATTATTAGTTCTGGAATGCCTATGTTTTTTTTTTCACTAATTTTCAATTATTTACATTGAGCGGCGAATTTTTTTCGTCCCGTCACCATTAAGGCTGGCAATACTGATATAGTGTTGCCAAACCGCTAAATTTAATCAGCCACAAAGTGTGGCAACTGCCCGTTTAGCATAGCATGCAACTTGAAGCATGTAGTGGGGGAATTTATTATTTCTCTATATAATAATAAAAGAAGATATTTAATACAATGTGGAGCAAAGGGGCAACACTATTAAAAATAAAAAAATAATACATACTTTAAATATTTGTTTTAAATAGTGGTTATAATTTAATTGTCTAAATCGCCCCTCTACCCCCATTGAAGGCAGTGTTTCTCAACATATTTCGGTATCTAAATTAATTTTTGTTATGTTGTTTATTCTGAGCTGCTTAAAATTGTATCTAACCTTCATGATTTTTCAGACGCCGCGGCGTGGCCGATTGAAGATTGTATTTTATTTAAAAATCCCAATTTATATGCTCCTTATTCCACAGATTTTTTAAAAGGAGCATTATTCTTTTTCACTTTAAATGACTTTTTCGTGAAAATCAAATTATATTTTGCCTGCAATTTAGATAAAAAAGTAAGAAAATTTTAATTATTAAAATACTTATTACACCCTAAAAAAAATCCCCAATATTTCTACTATAGTTTTACCTGAGTTTTAGAACTACGAAAAACTTATGAAATCTAAAATTTATATTCTTATTTTTGTACATTTAGAATAGGGAGGCAAGGTATCAACCGGCCCCTTAGGGGTAACGGATCACCGCTCACAACACCGGAGCGGTTTGCAAGTACATTGCCGAACTTTATGGAAAGAATAGACTCGCTTCTTGAATGTTGCCATATTGTACCGGATCGGAAATACATCCGCTGGTAATTTATAATAGAATAATCTTTATACCATAATAAGAAACTCCATTTATAAAGACATAATTGAACTTAGGGTACAATGGCGGTCTTATCGCCATAAGCGATATCTTCATTATCATCATTACCATTTAAATTGGTATATTTAATTCAAATTCTTTTGGATTTTTATAGCAATTGAACATACGGCTGTCCTAATTTCACGACAGTAAAAAGAATCTACCTTCTCCCAAAAAGCCCAGCGTTTCTCAAACTATCCGAAGAGTCTCAATCTCAAATGCAAGCTATAGCATAAATCATCAATGGGCCACGTCCGCGGCCGCCGGTGGGGCTCAGCTCCGCTCGCTCGCTCCGCTCCGCCGCCGCCGCGCCGCTACCCACAAACAACGGTGCTACTATTTGCCTTTTAATGCTATAGGGGGCGCTGCGATCGTGTGTCGTGATCGCTTTGATAATATTTGTAATAAAAACTATTCGAATATTTACAGGTTTTTTAAATTAGATAAGAGTAAAATAAATAGTTTTTAAATTATAACATATTATCGAATTGGAAGACTTTCGTCAGGAAACACGATCGTAGTATTAAAAAAAGGTTTTAAAAGAGAAAAATCATCAGTCATAATTTAAATATTTTTCAATTTCATAGCAATATTTCATGAAATAAACAAACGCCTTTGACATTGTTTTATGTATGCAGCAAATTTAAAAAAGATAATTTATTTTTAGATGTCTGACCAAAAAAAAGTAATGATGTTCAATTAAATATAGACATTTTATTACGAAAAATGCTAACAATATACTTAAAATTAATAATTACTTTTTTTCTGCTCAGAAAAGAAATCCATTAAAAACAATATCATAGCCGTCAAAAAGAGATCAAAATCTATAAAAAAATCAATAAATTCAAATATAAACAGTTATGCAAAAGTGTTAAAAAATTCGCACAGCAACTTTTTTAATTTAAAAATAACTATTAGCACGGGAGTCGAACCCGTAACAGCGAATTTAACCATTATCATAATCAGGGCTTGAACCTGATCCAAACATCTCTATAAAAAAAAAAACAATCATTAAATGACTTCGCCATGACATGTAAATTGACCATTCGGGAATCGAACCCAAACTGCTGCTGTAATCGGTTGCTGAAAAATTTTATCTTAAAGAATGTTATTAAATTAAATTGCATTTTATCAAATTTAAATATACACAATAATTATGGAACATAATGTATTAGAAAACGTTCATAAAAATATTTTTACGAGAAGTTATAAATATATTTATAAAAAAAAAAACATAAATCCTGGGTCTGAAGTTAGGTTATTAGTCCCACTGCTGGGCAAAAGCTTCCTTCTAATATAAATTGCACTATAGTTTACCTGTACTTGCTTGACAATATTGAAACAAAATTAACTATTAAAATTAACGAGTTGTGAAAACTTCATTAACTTTGTACAGGAATCGAACCTGCAGAACTGCGCAGTAGCGATGGCACTAATATAATAAGTCATAGAACAGTGAACAGGCTCGATCAAGCCATATATTGCCAGAATTTCATGCCATTTTCCAGGTGCTATAACTATAAACAAGGTTTATTGCTCGAAGAAATGCACAAAATTACCAATAATGTTTGGTCTGGGAATCGAACCCACTTAAGTGACAACCTTTGATTTGTGTCTGCTATGATAATAATAAATGTAAATTTTCAGACCCAGGTAAACTAGATTTAAGCACCTATTGCCTACCTAGACAATTTAGTTAGAAGGTGTATGTTCGGAAACCATGATAATGAACAATTTATATTCTACAATTTTTGCAAATCAATTCTGTTAATTGAAATAGGGTGGGAGGGTAGAGGGAGAAAGACAGAAGATAGATAACCATAAAAGGAGTTTTCTTAAGTTAAAAAGAAACTAATGACTAAATGAGTACGAGTAGTATTTGTTTCTGTTAAAAATTTTGTAACTTGAAGTAGGGTTGGAAGATAGAGGGAGAAAGACAGGAGGGAGATAAGTATAAAAGAAGTTTTCTTTAGTTGAAAACAAATTAATCTAAATGAGAAGGATTAATATTTTCCCAAGACCAGGATGGTTGACGCTCTTTGGTGGAGGTCTACGTTCAGCCGTGGACAGCAGTACGCTGATATGGTGATAATGAATATTTGTAATGCATAAAGTATTAACTGCTAAACTGGAACGCAATGAACATATGAAAGAGAGGTATGTGTGAGCGAGAATGAAGACTAATAACGACATGACGATAGATAAACGGTGTGATGTGTCGTGTGCGCTCAGATATAAAAAGATTTGCAATCTAGCAAAATTTACCATTATATATGGAAATATGGCAATAGGCTCGCCACTTGGGACCTAAACGCGAGCGAAATGTGGGTGTATATTAGTACACCTCTGCCTAACCCTTCCGGGAATACAGGCGTGATGGTGTGTATGTATATGGAAATATCAATTTATTTAGTTATCCCTTGAATTCAGACAAAGCTCAATATTAGGGAATTATTATAAAGTATCATGGCATTACAATTTAAATGGGTTTCAAAAGTAGATAGGATTGATATACCATAAAAAAATAGATCAAATTGGTAGTTTTTTTTTATTTGCATTAACCTCTCCCACGATTAGAATGCAACCTATGCAAAAATGTGCAGTACGCAGGTGCATATATGACTATTATTGCCATCCCTTTCGTTTCCCAACAATTTTTGCAAATTAGAGCAGGAAAAATATAGGTTTACGAATTTCCATGATAAAAAAAATCGCAAATTTTTTTGCACACTTGGTGTGCAAACTACATTTGCCGGGTTAAATAATGCGAAATATGCACAAAGATGTGAATTTTCTAGAGACGTCACCATAAGACGTAGAATGTGGAAGAGAAATTCTTTATCACAGGCAGTGGTCTCGGTAGCTTAGTGTCTACAGCGTCCGGTGTACTTAACCAGGAGTTGAGCCTGAGGTAGTATTTTTGTTTTTACTAGACATGGGTAACTCTCCAAAAATTCGTGAGCTGCAGATCAGATCGCGGCTCACTTGTGTGATCTGGATCTGTGATCGATAGATCAATTTGAGCTGTCTGATGGAAACGAGTCGCTGAGATAGACAGAGGAAACAGACAGCTCTGTCAGATCATTTTTGATTTGCGGTCTGCTGATTTTGTCTATGAGCTGCAGATCAACAGATCAAACGTAGGTCTTGAGCAATCTTGTGAATCTTTGAGCCGGCTCAGATCTGAGTTACACACCATTAGTTTATATCACTAAGGTAGCAGACAAGCATATGGCCCGCTTGATGGTAAGCAGTTACCCTAGCCTATGGACGCTTGCAACACCAGGGATGTCCATAAGAAAAGGAGAAGGAAGGGGACTGAGGGAATTGGGCCTCCAGCGCTCCACACTCACCGTACGAAACACAACAGTATGCATACTGCTGTTTCACGTCGATATTCTGTGGGAGGGTAGTACTTCCCCGGTCGCGACGAAACATGCATGCTGGCATCTATACACTCAGATCAAATAAAAAGTTTAGATGGAACTTTGCGAACAAAGAAGTGAGGCCATCTAAAACTACGCCTAACAGTGTACAACACACAATTACATGCACACACGTATACCGAAACTACGCCTTATCTTGTCAGTCGAGCTATCGAGCTAGCGACAAGCTCGACTGACAAGATAAGGCGTAGTTAACTAATACATATGTGCGTGTATTTGTGTGTTGTGTTGTACACCGTTAGGCGTAGTTTAAACCAGCCTCACTTCTTTGTTCGCAAAGTTCCATTTTAACTTTTTATTTGATCTGAGTATACATGCCAACGAGACACTGCTACTTTTCTTTCACTAGATCAACGGCATAGCTCAAAGGATAAGCAAGCTTAAGAGACAGTGGGCGGGGCACATAGCTCGTAGAACTGATAGCCGTTGGGGCAAAAAGGTTCTCGAGTGGAGACCACGCACCGGAAAACGCAGTGTGGGACGACCTCCAACAAGATGGACAGACGACCTGGTAAAGGTCGGTGGGAGTCGTTGGATGCAGGCGGCTTATAACCGGTCGTTGTGGAAGTCTATGGGGGAGACCTTCGTTCAGCAGTGGACTTCATTTGGCTGATATGATGATGATGATGAAAAGATCAACGGCGGTACTTGGATTCAATAAACACAGGGAATCGGAAAATAGGTGGTGTTTCCAAAAGTTATAGAATAAAATATGATCATTATCATAGGTACTTATAGCCCTAAGATGAAATCTAGGACTGACTTGTATTCGGGTTACGCTCATCAAAAACTTTAGCTAATATTGATAATAGCTTTCCGGCCACGGCTTCTCCCGCGTGGTTTCTCGGCTTTTCTGCATTTTTCATTTATGCTCCGCTTCTATTGGTCTTAGCGTGATGATATATAGCCTATAGCCTTCCTCGATAAATGGGCTATCTAACACTGAAATATTTTTTTAAATCGGACCCGTAGTTCCTGAGATTTGCTCGTTCAAGCAAACAAATAAACAAACTCTTCAGCTTTATAATAAAAAATTAAGCTTAACTATATAAATAGTATAGATTATCGATCATACTGCCTTGCTAATGATAAGAGCGTTTCGAGCCGTATCGAAACAAACGGCTAACATTCTAAGGAACATAATTTTTTATTGTAGTTACTGCGCTTATAAAAATAAAAAAATACCCACTTTCAATTCAGTTCTTTGTGAAAATTTCGCAATATTTAATGCTAAAAAAAAATAAGCATAATACGGTAAGGCAACATCGTTCGACATTGAACTACCTGTAAAGGCAGTCGTGTTGGTTGAAAGACATAGTAATGTCTCCAATAGATGGTGCTGACGTCGCCTCAAGACGTAGAATGTGGAAGAGAAATTCGACATTACAGGCAGTGGTCTCGGTCGCTTAGTTGGCAAAGCGTCTGGTGTACTTAACCAGAGGGACGCAGGTTCAAACCCTGCCTGAGATCGAATTTTTCTTTCACTAGAAATTTTCTTTAATTAGAAAATTCAGTTCTTTGTGAAAATACCCACTTTTTTAAAAAAACGTTCAAGGAGAAAGTTATAGATCTCAATTCGATACCGAATATCTAACTTACTCAATTTCGCCAAAAAATATTGGAAACAGCGGATAAAATTAGCACGGCAGCGTTCTATACTAATATAATAGAATTTGTTTGTTTGAACGCGCTTTTCTCTGGAACTACCTGTCGGATTATAATAATTCTTTATGCATAGGATAGCTTAATTCTTGAGGAATGTTTTTTGCTATATAACATCACGCTAAGACTCTTAGGAGTGAAGCACAGCGGGTGGAATCGTAGCTAGTGTTGAGAGAAAACTGAACTCAAGTAAGCTCCAGATTTCACCGTCAAAGTCTGCTACTTCATTGTGTTGGAATAATCATTCAATGACTTTGCAGTGGAGTAGTTGACTGTGTATGTTTTATGGCTACTTAAAAATATCTATATAAATAAAAATTAATCCTAACAACTGCACCAAATTGAACAATTCTTTAAGATATTTTTGTGTTTGTTATTATCAGAAGAAGGTTAGTATTTTTTTTTAATCTAACAGTTTTTTTTAAATCTCAATATGGCAGTAGGAAGCTTGCAGACATTATAATACCACAAATGTAACAGATTTTCCAACAAAAAAAAATCAATCGTTAAGCATATTAAATTTAGTTACATTCTATCGTGTCTAGTGATGGAATCGAATGTATTCGCTGCAATTAATGATAATGATATTAAAAATTAATTAAATAATAAAGGAATATACTAGTCATTATTCTAATAGTCCTAAGCGTGACTGCTACGCTAGAGGTCCTGGGTTCGATCTCCAGGTCGAGCAAAGGTTCATTGGGTTTTTCTATGAAATTCTCAGTAGCAGCTCGGAATCTGGATGTGTGCCCGGTCAACGGCAATAGGCTCGCCCCCTATTAACCTCGCGAAGTGTGGGTGTACATTAATACACCTCTGCCTAACACTTCGGGGAATACAGGCGTGATGGTATGTTATGAATACACTAGTCAATTATATACAATAGCTGGGGTAGGGATTTCAGATAGTTAATATTAAAATTCAACATATTACACAGCCAACTATCCTTTAGACAATTTTGTCATTCCTTACATTGGACGAGTATTCTAACACAATTGAAACGGCAACACTTAAGTCCTCGTATTGTATACTAATCCTCGAATAACTCGCACAAGTTTAAACCTAAACCGCGTCTATCAACCACTCACCTGTTCTCTAGCCTTGTCTTTCTCTTCCTTCTCCTTCTTCCGTAGCTCCGCCAGGTACTCGTTGAAGAAGGTTTCCCTCTCCCGCGCTTTGTCTATACCTTTGTAACGTTCGTCGCGGCCGTGTTTGGAGGTAAACTCGCTGAATGATGACCTGGGGAAATTATTAATTAATGAATACTAGTGGTCGTCCCGTGGCACAGTGTGTTATTTTGCCTTAGTTTCGGACATGTCAGTTTTATGTTTTATTTTTATAGATAAAACCTTAATAAAGCATTCTCAAAAATACCTGTATTTTTAATTCACTTAATTTGGGAGATACAAATATTTTAGTGAAAGGTCACTGACCTTCTTGAAAAAGATTTTCGCCTGTATTTTTTGAATAAAGCATATGTCAGTCTCTTGAAAATTACAAGTTAATTGTTGGTTTGAAATATATACACTGTAAAAATTGCAAGTCCCTAACGTCCAAGGAACGAGAATAAATAATGATTTCGTTAATAAACAATTTTTTTTTAAATAAAATTAGCTATTTACGGGTCGCGTTTTTTTCTGTTTGCATAATGTAGTGTTGTATAGTACCTTCAACATGAGAAAATTTTAAATATGTATCTAGCGAGATCTTGGAGATATTGCGTTTCTAAGTTTTTTTTAAATTTCTATGGAAATAGGGTTGTCCCAAAGTATGAAGGTAGTCAATATTTAAGTTGATTAGTTCAATCAGTTATGTGAGCCAATTCTCTTTGATTTTTGATGTTTATGACGTTTACTAAATGTCAATAAGGATCCGATGATTCCAATGCGCGGTAAACAAACTATGTAAAGTATCATATGCACAATATGCACATCACTATTTAAATCAGCAATTGTTAATACATTCATACATACACTCACGCCTTTTTCTCACAGGGGTAGGCAGAAACTATGGACTGCCACTTGCTACGACTTGCATATTTCTTTCGCTTCTTCCATATTCATACATCTTTTCATACACAAGCGGCGGTTGCGAGTACTACGCACCTGACCTTTTTGGAGAACCTCGCCGATAAGATCGGAGAACGTCCTTCTAGGGCGACCTCTCCCGACGCTGCCACTAACATTTGCCTTGTAAATTCCATTCGTTAATCGTCTTTAATTCATTCTCTCGACATGCCCAAACCATCTTAGCATATTCAATACGTGTCACTATATCATATTTCAGTCCGCAACGTTGTCTAATCACACTATTTCTTAGTCTGTCATTCCTAGTTACACCGCACATACTACACAAGGAACGCATTTTCACAGCATTTATTCCACTTTCATGTCTCTTCTGCCATTCACTTCATTGCTAATACCTGGCTCAAAAATAATGAATCACAATAAGTAATATTTGCATGAAGTAAGTATTGTATGTTGCACACAGGTGTGGTTGACAACCCACACTTTTAAAATTCAATATTTCCGAAATCCTGGGTTTGTTGTATCTGTTTTTTTTTGTGGCGATAGTTATTATTGTGATCAACATTTAGGTATTAAAAAAAAACGCGACCATGAAGAGAATCATTAGTAAAAAAATATTTACTACATCATAGAAAAAATTAATTGTCACGTCTGTGAGCAAGATTTTTACAGTTTTCAAGAAAAAAATGGTTCTTATAATAAATTTCTATCACACCTAAAAACATTTAGTGAAAAAATCAAATCCAAAAACAAGATATTGCGTTTTTATGGTTTTTAATATTTTTTCTCGATTTTATTTATTTCTCTTAAACTCGTAGTCAGAGCCGGGGCGGAGTTTTATTAATAGTCTTGTTAGAATGTTAGCTTTCCAAAAAACACATAAAACGAGCATGTCCGCAACTAAGGCAAAATAATACACTGAGTCGCAACGCTGGTTGGTGCGTAACTAAACGCGATCCGGGGATTTGCCTTAATTTCTTGTTGTTGATTTTAGAGTACAGGTTACGTATCTATAGTTTTTTAATATAATTGACTGAAATAGTATAGGAGTTAGGTTTTAGCATTTGCCTAACGAGGACGAACCCTTCTTTATCCCACACAATATCCTTCATTGAAAATAGATTTAAAACAAATAGTGATCAAATTCAATCGTAAATGTTTTTTTATTTTGACTTTAACTTTCTGCAATATTTTTTCATATAAACTTAAACTATAAACTATCATGTACACGTGACAATTTAAACAGGCAATTGCTAATACCTGACCTTAAAAATAATTAATCACATTTAGTAAGTATTATATGTTGCACAGAGGTTTGATTGACAACCCTAACCCACAATTTCAAAATTCAATATTTCCGAGATCCTGGGGTTGTTGCATCTGTGTTTTTTTGTGGCGATAGAAATGATTGTGGTCTACAAATACGTTTTTAAAAAAAACGCGACCATGAAGAGAATCGCCGGAAAAAAAATATTTTCAAAATCATAGAAAAAAATCATTGTGACCTGTGTGAGCAAGATTTTTAAAGTTTTCAAGAAGAAAATGGTTTCTTCAATCAATTCCTATCACACCTTAAAACAGTTAGTGTAAAAATCAAATCCAAAAACTAGATATTGCGTTTCTATGGTTTTTAAGGATTTTTCTCGATTTTATTTATTTCTCTTAAACTAGTTGTCAGATCCGGGGCGGAGTTTTAATAAGAGTTTTGTTTAATTGTCAGCTATCCAAAAAACACATAAAACGAGCATGTCCGCAACTAAGGCAAAATTACACACTGTGCGTGGTTGAAATTGGACCATAATTATACACATTATTATTATTAATTATGCGAAATCCCACAAAGTGCAGTCGCCAGCATCAGGTTTTACAAAACTGTCAAATTTCTCCAAATGATTTTAAGCCTTAAATTGTTGATAGTTAAGTTCAAAATCAACTGAGAAAATATGACATTTCGTGGTAACCTGATGTGCCAGTGACCATACTAAAAAATGTCTACAAACATTTTTCTAAACGCAGGTAGAAGGGACATCGACGCACAACCGCTTACCATGAATTCAGTTCATGATTCTATAGCCCCTTGCGTGGATATTTTTGTCGGTAAAAAAATATATCAGCTTTTTCACACAAAAGAGCAATGCCTACACGGTCAAATTAATGGACAGCTGTTTTTTTTTTTAAATAACTGATGAAAAGTATCAAATCAGTTCCAGAATCATGTACTGAATTCATGGTAAGCGGTTGTGCGTCGATTCGCCCCCTTTCACCCTGTATACATATAAAAATTAAATCATCAATAAATCTTTTATTTAAAGTTATTTTTATTAAGTTATTTTAGTGAAGGAAAATACGTCCGCGGGCAGGATTCTAACCTGCGTCTTCTGGTTAAGTACACCAGACGCTATGACCGCTAAGCCACCGCGACCCCCACCCGCCATGTCGAAATTTGCCTTCACATTTTTAATTTACGTCTTTGAGGCGACGTCATTATTTTTATTGTCACATTTCTACTGCCATGTACCTAGAATATGTTATAGTCGAATAATTTGCAAAAAAAAACATTATTTTTTTTAATTTCGCGCCCAAGGCATAACGTTTACCCTTAAGTACACCTCTGCCTAACCCTTCGGTGAATACAGGTGTGATGAATGATGGTACTTACTTGGAATGCAGCTTGGCCTCGTCCATGAGCGCTCTGAAGGCGACCTTCTTCTGTTGGAGCCGATTCTTTTTCTCTTTTCGTTCTTCCTCGGCGCGGTCCCGCACGTACTGGTCGAAAACCTGAAGATACAAATGATATTGTTAAGGCAATAAAAAAAGAACTTTACTAGCAATGTGGGTCGCACATTACTAGTATTCTTGTTAACCCCTCGTACTAAGCTAAATGCTTGTGTTACGAGTGGGTTCACGTCGGTAGTGCAATGGGTGGGGTTCGAACCGGCAACCACATGATCGCAAGTCCAACGCACTAGCCATTACCGTCGCTTCATAATCTTATATAAAAAATTCTCATGTTAGTTACCACACTCTTCCAAAACGGCTTGACCGATTTTTATGAAGTTTTATATGTTCTAAGAATTGGCAATTTTTTTTTGGACTCAATGATTTATTATTTTTTATAATCTAAAAACTCATATAAATCACTATCCATCTTAGGTCCTTGAGAGACCACTTACGTATGTTTTTTTTTTTATAACAGAGGGGGCAAACGAACATGCGGGTCACCTGATGGTAAGTGACTACCGCCGCCCATGGACATCAGCGACATTGTACAGTTTGTTCGAAATAAGTAAGCCGATCGGAAGTAGTCTGCAAGTCGCTGCGCAGTAGTTATATTTACGTCAAAATCAGTAGCGCGCATGCGTGGTAATGGCGCGAGGGGCGGGGTCAGCGCCTATTCGCTGTTTCACTCAATCCTTAGTGTTTGATGTATAATTCTGTCTCGCTCCCCCAGTGCAAGTACACAGTCAGTGCCAAAAGTGCTACGCGTGGTTTATATTTTGACGTTATTGTTGTTTAGTTCTTGGATATTGTTTTTGTTATTTCTCATTGCTAATGTATTATTGTGGTTTGTCCTTGTTTCTTTTTCCTAGAAAAGTCCTAAACGCAACACTGTTTTGCAAATCTGTGGACTATTTACAATTTAAATGACAATTTAATGTAAATGTGAAAATTCAAGTATGGATTTTATCAATAAAGCAATCCAGCAATATTACACGTAATGTTAACCAATTATTTATCTTATTTTCGAAATTATTTGAATACGTTTCCGAACGCTAACACTTTATTACGCGACTGTAACTGCGCGGCCCCAGAAAACGGCTAACTTCCGATCGGCTTACTTATTTCGAACAAACTGTAGCTGTCACCAATGCGTTGCTGGCCTTTTAAATGTGTGTATGCTCTTTTCTTGAAGGCCCCCATGTCGTACTGTATGTGCCGGTTTAAGGGTCCGGAACTTTGAGGACCTTTTAGCATTTAGATGACCCCTAATTGTTGGTGAAACAGAAACCATCCCCTAACGGCCCTCTAACCATACTTGAGAGATCCCTTGAACTTAGGGGTTGTCGAATTTCTCTTCCACATTTTAGTTGGCAAAGCGTCTGGTGTACTTAACCAGAGAGACGCAGGTTCAGAAATTCTTTTCTTTAGAAATTTCATATCTTTGTTAGGGGTCGTCGGTGAAAACGGGCATCAGTGACATACCTGGCGCCTCTCCTTGGAGTTGAGCATGAGGTATCTCGGATCGAAGACGATCTTGTGCAGCTCCTTCTCCCAGGTGGAGAAGGCGGACACGTCCTTCTCGTGCAGCATGTGCAGGAAGGCCTTGAGCCGCTGGTGGTGCGGCAGGGAGCCCCGCTCCCGCGCCGCCCGGACCTCGGCCTCCACGGCCGCGGCCGCGCCCACGTCGATGGTGCCGCCCCCCGTCAGCGATGATGTCTTCTTCTCCACTAAATCATTCAACTTATTTATTTATGCTTATTTTTTTTTTGCATTAAATATTGCGAAATTTTCACAAAGATATGAATTTTCTAATTAAAGCAAAATTTTTAGTGAATGAAAAATTCGATCTCAGGCAGGGTTTGAACCTGCGTTTTTCTGGTTAAGTACACCAGAAAAATTTCTTTAATTAGGAAATTCATATCTTTATGATTATTTATTAATTTATTTGTTTACTTTAATTAAAACGGTACAGACCAATTAAAATAATTGAAGACACAGAAAAACGTATACCTACTACATTTTACTAAAATAAATACAAACACGATTATACATCCTTCTCACGAAAACGCAGGCACTACGACGGCATAACTTATAAACATACATACCATCACGCCTGTATTCCCCGAAGGGTTAGGCAGAAATGTACTTAATGTACACCCACAGTTCGCCGGTATGTTTAGGTCCCATGTAATATGGGACGAGCCTATTGCCATTAACCGGGCACAAATCCAGACTCCGAGCTGCTACTGAGAATTTCATAGAAAAACCCAATAACACTTTGCTCCACCTGGGGATCGAACCCAGGACCTCTAGCGTAGCAGTCGCGCTTGGGACTACTAGACTAATGAGGCAGTCACTTACTTATTTGTTTGTTTACTTTAATAGAAATTAAAGCCCACAAAACGCCAGAGGTCGCGGCAGGGCCAGAAGGAGATGGCGGGACGAACTAGACCTTTATTGGAAGGATTGGCCGCAGAAAGCTATGAACCGAGAGGAGTGGAAGGAGAGTGAGGAGGCCTTTACCCTACAGTGGGACGACAATGGCTGAATAAAAAAAACTCCTTTCTCGTCCGATTTTCATCAAACATAGCTAAGAACACTCCCGACTAATTCATCTTTCTAACAAAAAAGAACTAAATCAATATCGGTTCATCCGTTCGGGAGCTACGATGCCACAGACAGAGACACACACAAACACACAGACACGTCAAACTTATAACACCCCGTCGTTTTTGCGTCGGGGGTTAAAAAATAACAATCCTACTGAAAAATAATTCGTGTATAACATACCATCACGCCTGTTTTCCGCGAAGGGTTTGACAGTTTATTAAACGTCTTTCATTAATTCTCTCAACATTCCCAAACCATGTTAACATAACATAACATACCATCACGCCTGTATTCCCCGAAGGGTTAGGCAGAGGTGCACTTAATGTACACCCACAGTTCGCCGGTATGTTTAGGTCCCATGTAATAGGGGGCGAGCCTATTGCCATTCACCGGGCACAAATCCAGACTCCGAGCTGCTACTGAGAATTTCATAGAAAAACTCAATAACACTTTGCTCGACCTGGGGATCGAACCCAAGACCTCTAGCGTAGCAGTCGCGATTGGGACCAC
Organism: Subacronicta megacephala; assembly: GCA_958496365.1. NCBI lineage: Eukaryota > Metazoa > Arthropoda > Insecta > Lepidoptera > Noctuidae > Subacronicta > Subacronicta megacephala. The sequence continues at coordinate 6,696,811 of OY292542.1, read as the reverse complement.
TAGACCAACGAGGCAGTCAAAAAAGTCATGTTAACATAGTGTAACGTAATGTGTGAATCACCCTCACCTTCCTCTGTCTTCGTCTTCTTGGCCCCTTCAACGGCAGCATCATCGGTGCTCGAGTCCGCCGCCCTCTTCAGTTCACCGTTGGCCGCCTTACTACCGGACGCGATGGCCGCGTCTTTGCGCTGCAACAAACATACCGATATTAGGCAATGCCTATACATGATATCAGTCGTTGGTGTACAAAATTGGGAAAGGGATGGGCCGAATACTAGTTTAGTATCCAGCTGTATTACCTATGACATCAAGTAGATTGCAATTGGCTGTCATCGGTATATAAAATTGGTATAGGGATGGGCCGAATACTAGTTTAATATCCGGCAGTATTCCTTATGACATCAAGTAGATTGCAATTGGCTGTATGCGGTATACAAAATTGGGATAGGGATATGCCGAATACTAGTTTAATATCCAGCAGTATTCCTTATGACATCAAGTAGTTTGCAATTGGGTGTCGGCGGTGTACAACATTGGGACAGGGATGGGCCGAATACTAGTTAAATATCCGGCAGTATTCCCGAAAGAAGTTTTCGGTAGAAATTCAGATTTGCTTATTTGTTTCAATCATCAGGTTTACATTAAAAAAGCTAAATTGTTTTCTGTCATATTTTTTACCGCGATAATATTAATTAATTAAATATCCAACGTTAACCTAACAAAAGCAAATGCATTTGAAATATTTTTGCTACGAAAGTACCAGATATGTTAGTTAAACTAAACAGACCAAAGTATTTTACAAATCGCCCAAAATTTCACGAGTATTAATATTCGATTATTACGGCCGAATATTTGTATTCGGTTAAACCAATATTCGGCCCATTACTAAGCAGACATGTATCACTTGATGAGGCTGAAATTAACATGAGAATTAAAGTGATATTCATGCCAGCGCAGCCGCAAAAGCAAGCAAACATATTTTTTCAGTGGGTTTTTTCAGAAGTACCCAGACAGACGTTGTCGACTATCGAACACTTCCGATGGTATACCTACAGCGTCATACATTCGCCTTAGCATCTATTTGACTACAGCTTAGCAGTACAGAGACGTGCGCACAGCATTAAATACTACTTAACAAAATATACAACGAGTAACATAATGAACGCAATACCTGAAAGTTATTTGTTCAGAATCGATTATAGTAGTTTTTTATGGCCTCCTGAACCATTAGTTTGTCGAGTTATAAAAAACTGAATACATATGTCAAAGGAGTAATGCTTAATTCAAACGTAATATGACATTCTTCGTCCGCAGAGTCACTGAATAAGAATCATCGTTTATAACATAACTATACCTTGTCCATTAAGTGAACCGTTTTTTGACAGATGCCTTAGACTGCCTTAGAACGTAGCTGTTCCAGATTACGTAAAAGTTAACTTTGAAATGAGTAACAAAATAAATGTATTATCTACCTTATGTTATTCAATTATCTTAATTATGATTCCTTGTAGACATTTATAATACCATTAATGTAACGGATTTTCCAAAAAAAAATATTATTGTTAAGCGTATTAAATTTAGTTACATTCTACCACATTCTACCGTGTCTAGTGATGCAATCGAATGTATTCGCTGCAATCATTTTGAACAGTGACATTAAATCAGTATCGGAAAATGGCATCCACTCTAATATCAATAAAATATAAATTAAACAATCTTTTTGAAAAGAAATGTATGGAAAATGAATATTATACAAAAATTAATACAATCAGATGAATATTATACATATTTATTTATTATTGGTTGTCGTTGCACCATTTTCGATTCGATAACCTAACAATCGATAATCACTACTAGACAGTAATCAAATTGTCAATAATCGGGTCGATAATCGCATTGTTACGTTCCTGCAATCACTAGTTCCATCTGTCAAAAAACGGTTCTCATAATGGACAAAGTATAACTGATAGAACAGGGGTCATAATTTCAGGTATTATTATTATTTAGACTGGAGTGAAACCGCTATTACAGACAAAAAAGAGTTAGGTTATACCGGCGACGTTAAATGTGTTTTGACAAAGTTGGTATAATAATACCAACTTTGTCAAAACACATTTATATAGTTAGCTGCCTGTATACCAAACTCTTTTGTTGGCTACAGATCAAGCGATACATCTCCAGTTTAAGCTGATCTATCATCGGTTTTTGCATAATAAGAGGTCAGCTTATACTGGAATTGTATAGGCTTGATGTGTAGCCGTGCGTACATAATATATAATATACCCTTTCAGATTAAATGCAGCGAACTGCAGATTATATTAATCGTTTTTGCCTGCAATTGTCAAAAAAAACAAACATAATTTCACATTTAACATATAACAATAGTGCATACTCTCAATATATTTATAGCTTGCTTGTCAATTTTTATTTTCTATTCTGTAGATTCTTTTGTTGAGTAACATTATCAAATGTTACTAAATTACATAGTACGCGTATAATTTTGATGGTAATTTATCCCAATTTTGAATATTAACACCAAAAACATTGTTGCCAACATGTTTAAGCATGTTTCATCGTGTTCCTAACAAAATAAAAGGCCAAATTGTTCTCTGAATGTTTCTCAACAAAAAGTAACATAAAACTTTGGGCATTCATGCATGTTTCCGTATTAAATTTAATGTTACCTCAGACTGAGAGTCGGGTAACGGTGTTTGCGAGCACCGGCAGGTCCCAGCGGTGGCGACGACGCGTTGTGTTTCGCACACAATAGTCTCAGTAACTACCCGGCGTCGAACAACTCTCTGAGACTTAAGACACGATTATTTTTCTTATTTTAAATTCTCCAATTTCTTTATTTTAACCAAAACATTGCTGTCAAATGTTTCAAAATGTTTAATCGTGTTTCTAACAATAGAAAAGGGGTTTAAAATAATAAAATTGTTTTCTCAATGTTTCTCAACGAAGTAACATGAAACATTTGACATTTATGTATGTTTCGGAACACAAATGTTACCTCAGACTGCGAGTCTGGTAACGGTGTTGGTGACCACTGGCTGGTGCTGGAAGTCCCAGCGGTGGGCTCGACGCGTTGAGTGTCGGAGACGACAGTCTCAGTAACTATCCAACGTTGAACAGCTCTCTGAGACTTAAGACACGATGTTTTTTTATATCTCTAAATTCTCCTATTCCTTGGTCAACATTGCTGTCAACATGTTTTAAAAAGGTTTAATCGTATTTCTAACAAAAGTGTTGCTTGTTTATCTTTAAATTCTCCAACATTGCTGTCAACATGTTTTTAGATGTTTAATCGTGTTTCTAACAAAATATAATTGTTTTCAATGGTTTTCTGAATGTTTCTCAACAAAAAAGAAACATAAACCTTTGACATTTATGCATGAATTTTTTTTTGTGTACGTAAAATAAAGAATAATCTATCTATAATGTTTCGGAACACAAATGTTACCTCAGACTGTGAGTCTGGTAACGGTGTTGGTGACCACTGGCTGGTGCTCGAAGTCCCAGCGTTGGGCTCGACGCGTTGCGTGTCGGAGACAACAGTCTCAGTAACTACCCGGCGTTGAACAGCTCTCTGAGACTTAATACACGATGTTTTTTCATAACGCGCTCTGCTGCCTGAAGATTCGATTGATGTACCGACGCAATTTTTATCTTTCTGTACATCTCTGTACAAGGTTACTTATTATAAACGAACTCGAAAAATCATTAAATTAAATGTATTGCAGATGTGATTAGCTGCGTACTTTATTATTTTGCTGACTATACTTGCAAGCAATGTGTTACGATGCGAGTGAGATGACGCTATATGATAACTAAATGCTAAAAAGAGAGAGTAATTCTCACACTATTATAATCGATTAAATCTATACAACGTCAATTTTAGTATATGCGAAACACGAAATACGTGTCTAGTATTTTTAGGTAACGAATCTATGTACAAAATGTCAAAACTGTATGTTATGTTATCTGGGTGTCGGTCGAATCAATGTGTAGCATCGACTTCGGGCGACTGAAGGGCATTGTTTTACCCCCCGCCTGTGCGCCCGCGCCTTGTGCCGCAATGACCGGCAGTGACCTGAGTTGTGCGCGTATGATTGCGGATAGGTACTTAGTATAGGTACTTAAAATTTTTGGGACAAAATATGACATGCTGTAAAAATTATTGGAATCGATTCAGTTACTTATTATGAACAAACTATATTCTGGTTTCGCATATACTAAAAATGATGTTGTATAGTAACTTTCCTTACAACTTAATTCTAAAGCTTCCGTATATTTTAGGTTAGTTCATTGATATTTTTTTAAGTTGGCCATAAATTACCCATAAAACAAAATTAAAAATTTATTCTAACATAAGGAATATTTAATTTTATGCTAGACTAGAGTATAGTATAGCATTATGATGTCAAATTGTGTTCACTTATGTTTATTGGCTATCTTTACAGGATAACCCCAAATACAATAGTTGTTTGCGCAAACACACACCAAATAAATAGAAAAATCTGCCGTATTATAATGACTATTTGTCCGTTATTCTTCCAAAATTTAAATAAATTAATATTTCTTTACATAATAAAAAATGATTCAAAATCTCCATAATAAACTTTACGATCAAAATCGGCAAAATTGTTTTAATTAAGTACAGTCGCCAGCACATCAGGTTATACAAAACTGACAAATTTCTCCAAATGATTTAAAAACCTTAAAATGTTGATAATTTTGTTCAAAATCAACTGAGAAGATTTAACATTTTGTGGCAGCTTGGTGTGCTGGCGACCGAACATACGTAGATTTATTCATGCATTTTTAGCATTAGCCTTAACGTTTATACCCGTCATTGGTGTCAAGGTAAAATAACAGCTGATACATTCAAAACCAGTACAGGAATTCGCACAAACAAAATTGCATTTTAAAAAATCTCGTTTTTTTTTATTAAATTCGTTATCTTACCTGCAGTTCTACGAGGGCGGCGGGTGGTTGGCTGACCGCTTTATCGACGTCAGCTCTCCCCATCAATATGGCGGGCCTCTCCCACACAGAGGAATGTGCTGCCGAGTTGTAGAAGAACACAGAACCATCCCCAGTCCATACCACGCACCTGTTAACAATAACTTATTTATCACTACATAGTTTAAAACAAAGTCGCTTCCCGCTGTCTGTCTGTCCCTATGTATGCTTAGATCTTTAAAACTACGCAATGGATTTTGATGCGGTTTTTTTAATAGATTTATTTATTTTTTATTTATTTATTTATTTATTTCCAACAATATCCTTACAGACTAAATCCAATTCGATATTGTGGTTTCCTAATTAATAATGTCACAGACTACGAGAAATTTAAAAAAAAATGCTATTTTTGTGAATTCACTCAGAGTACAATAAAACATATCCACATCGTTAGCTATGAGGTTGAGCGGGCGCAGTGCGCGCGTCAGAGGAGCCTCGCTTAGTAACCTAGTGCGCGCGCGGAGATACATAGGGTGATTCAAGAGGAAGGCTTATATGTATAGTTTTATATACATATATATTACATATTATTGTACAGAAAAGCCGAGAAACAACGCGGGCGAAGCCGCGGGCGAAAAGCTAGTTTATTTATATATTTATGCATACAACAGAAAAAAAAGTAAATAAAAAAAATATAGGATTATAAAGTAGAAAGGTACAGCTTATGCCAGCAGACATGCGACAGGGGAATTTAAAACCAGAAATGTAGACACCATTGTGTAAAATAAACATATTAATAAGTACTTAATATACACAACATAACATAACACACCATCACGCCTGTATTCCCCGAAGGGTTAGGCAGAGGCGTACTAAATGTACACCCACGCTTCGCCGGAATGCTTAGGTTAATTAACCGGGCACAAATCCAGACTCCGAGCTGCTACTGAGAATTTCATAGAAACACTCAATAACACTTTGCTCGACCTGGGAATCGAACCCAGGACTTCTAGCGTAGCAGTCGCAATTGGGAACACTAGACTAATGAGGTTGGCAGTAATATACACACTAATAATATTGTTATTAGTGTTCCACTGCAGGGCAAAGGCAGTAGTGCCTGCTAGCATGTCTACATGCCAGCCTGAATGGGTCGTCACGACCGGGGAAGTACTACCCTCCCACAGAATATCTACGTCAAGTACCAGTATGTATACTGCTGCGTTTCGTACACCAGAAGCCTAATTCCTCCCTCAGACCACTAGACTAATGAGGCCGTCCGTCAGACATTGAAATGGGGATGAAACGAGAGGGCATCGAGATAACGCGAGGAGGAGAGGACTAGAGAGCATGAAAGAATGGGAGTGATGACGAAAGAGCAAGAAAAAAAGCAGAGAGGGAAAAGGCGAAGTGAAAGAGAAGGAGAAATAGTGCGATACGGATGGAGTAAAGGGGGATGTATACGGAGAGAGAGGGGACGAATACGGAGATGACAAGAGAGGAAGCAAATACAGAGAAGGCAAGAGGGGGGGGGGAACAGAGATGGCAAGAGGGGGGCGAATACAGAGATGGCAAGAGGGGGGGCGAATACAGACATGACAAGAGGGGGTAAAGTCTTCACCCCCTCTTGACATCGCTGTCCCTCACCCACTATCCCTCTTCGTCTTCAGTGAAGAGGGGAGGGGGATCGAGGGAAGGAGAAGGAGATTAGTAGAGAATTATCAAATCGGATGGGATGGTTGTTCACTCTTTGAGGGAGGCTTACGTTCAGCAGTGGACCAATATAGGCTGATATGATGATGATAAAAAAAGGAGCACAGCATTCTTTGTGAACTTACCAGGGTGTCCCTAATATGGGCGTGCTGGAGATAGGCCGGCTTCGGTCCTGCTTGGCCTTCTCCTTATCCTTGTCGGGCTTGTCGCTGTCGTGTCGCTCGCGCTCGGGCTGCGGCTGCGGCTGTGGCTGCTGCTGCTGCTGCGGCTGCTGCTGCTGCTGCTGCTGCGGCGGCGGCTGCTGCTCGGCATCCTGTCGCTCGCGGTCGGCGGCGGCGCGGCGCGAGGCCTGCAGCAGGCGCGAGGCCTCGGCCGCGGCCTTGGCCTCGGCGTGCGCTTCCACGTCGATCACTGATAAATTGAAAATTTTTTTTATAATGTCCCACTACTGGACAAAGGTCTTCCCCATAACATGCTGCGGTTTTGTTCTATAAAAAATTAATTAAATACGGTGTAACCTCCTCACGACGTTTTTGCGTCGATGTCCCTTCGACAACAAATCGACGCACAACCACTTACAATGAATTCTGTACATGATTCTGGACTCCATCATCATCATCAGGCCCAATTTCTCCCTCAGTCCCCTTCCTTCTCCTTTTCTCCTTCCCCTCCCTTTTCCTTAAATAGGCTCGGTAACGCATCTGCAACTCCTTTGCTTTTGCAAATGTCCATGGGCGGCGATGACTACTCACCATCAGGTAGCTCGCCTGCTTGTTTGACGAGTTATGCCATAAAAAAAAAAACAGCCTATATTAGTCCACTACTGGTCGTAGGCCTCCCCTACCGTGCACCATTTCACCCTGTCCTCCACTTTTCGCATCCGGCTTCCATTTTGGACCCCTTACGTAGATATTTTTCGTCGGCTATTAAAAAAAACTGGTCTTTCCCACAAAAGTGCAATACCAACACGGTCAAAATGGATGGCTTCTTTTTTTTTAAATAACCGACCGAAATTTCATGCGGTCCAGAATCGTGTACTGAATTCATAGTAAGCGGTTGTGCATCGATGTCCCTACTACCCTATGTATACAAAGATAATATATATAATTAATAATTCAGGGTCGCCGTCATCGAAACCGATAAGGAGGACTATTATTATTATGTATACAATTATCGCGGGAAACCTTGCGCGATTCAGAATATGTTTCAACGTAGTTCCAGCGCGGACAACAAGCTCACCTTCAATTTTGCCGTCGTCAACATCCATCTTGTCATTTTTTTTATCCAATTTGTCCAACGGCATCCTCGCTCGTAATTCTGTGTAAAAACAAAAAATATAATAAAATAGGCTTGCTGATAAAAAAATATATGGTCCCATAACAAATTTGATCATGAACAGAGCAGAACAACAAAAACAAAATTTAAAAAAATCATTTGAAAAGAAAAAGGCATAAAAAATACAAAAGGAAACAAAAAAAAAATTGTGACAGGATTGGAAAATAAAGCAACACTATTTTTATTTAGGGGCTTGCTAATTTTGAAACACTGACGATGATGATAATTATAAAGTGTGTATCAGAATGGCGGGTGTATGACTACCGATGGCGATGCGATATGCGTGTGAGGAATGTACGAGCAATGTACCGAATGTACGTTCAATTTGAAGCAATGTACTTTTCTCAAACCAAAGTTATTAGAAAAAGTAAATGAGCCGCCAACCTGCTATCAGAATGGCGGGTGTATTCTAAATCTGAACAAATTGCCAACAATTTGAGTGTAAAGTGCCTACCGTAGCAATGTACGAGCAATGTACGTTATCATATTAAAAGCATACGATTCTGCTATTAACGGTTAAAAAGTAATTTAAAAAATAAAAATTATTCACATTAAGAGCCTGTCCAATTTTATTAGCAACAAATTTTTGCCCGGCTTACGTTGCTATGTCTAAATTAAAAGGACTTTTGTGTGAAATGACATTTCGTTTTGTGACTTTAAGCACAATATAAGAATCTAACAGTAGCGTAACTTCATACAAACGGTCGGAAGACCCTACGCGCCTTAGTAGTCAGGGTACGCGGTGGTACCCGAACAGTCGCGCCGCAGTGATGAACGAATGTGTGATGGTTTTGTAAGCAGTGAGCGTGCGATTTGAAAATTATTTATTGAAATAAGTACAAGTACCTACTTACGTAATATGTAAAACGGTAATAATATACTATATTGTGCTGTTTTTGGTTGCTTGAATTTCCGATATATACGAGAGAGAGATAAGATTTTTAAATTATCTGGAAACTTTCTCCTGGAAAATATTTTTATTCTCTATACCTGCTATTACGTTAAGTTTCATTTTAATAGGTAAGTATTTAGCTTTTTCGTTAGATTAAAAAACTTGGATTAATAAATTAATAAGTGGATGTTGGGAAAAATGCGACACATGAGTGACCTACCTACGCTCACAATAATAAAAACTAGAGATGCTTCCTAGGCTAGGCTATCTACTTATGTACTTACATTAGGTATGTATATTATTGAATTAGACGAAATGTCAAAACGAAATTATGAAATGAGTATGAGAGTTATAAATGATAGGTAAGATTTATATTATAATTTACCTAGGTAATAAGATTTACATCATAGTTTAGGTAAATCTTACTGTAAATCTTATTAGTAAATGGTAGCGCATATACGCGATGGTAGATATTAAGTATCGTCACAATATAAGATTGTAGGTATGGCAAATAGATATTGCTTGAATTCTTCAATAACGCACCCAGAAATAACATTTTTATACTACCTCTCAACTCCGAAAGTGAAGACTATAAAATATTTTTTATATACCTTTATAAAGTTTTAACAAATTACGTACCTTATTTGTTTCTGTGTTTATAGGTGGTGTTTCGCTTTTTCTTCCGAGTAAAATACCTAGATTATTTAAACTAGTGTAGGCGGCAGCCCTATAGCGTGTTTACGTTCCGCGCGGCTTTAGGTAATAACTTCAAGGCCCTGGCCGGAGTGCGAATACTGTATAGATTCTTATACTGTGCTTTTAGTGAAGTAGATAAAATTGGAATAACTTTAATATATCGATTATGTAAAACCTAAATTGACAAAATTAAATATTGATATAATTTTAAAACAATAGGTAACAGATTGGTTAATAATTATAACATATACATTAATTATTATAATAATAGAAATTATGACAGGGCGTGGTTTTAAAAAAAAGATTTGTATGCCCCTAGGCCAAAGTAACAATTTACAGAGTCAGAATTACATCAGGGCAAACAAACAATAATTACTCGTAATGATCGGACAGAGATTCGACGTCACTATCACAATTACTAGTGGACAACACACGTCCGGCGCCTCCGAGCTCCCGAGCAGAAGACGTGTGCGAGTTGACGTATAAGAATCACTGAAGCTGCGGCATCTATGTTGGCAGAAGATAATGCTGCCGTGTCGTCGTCATAATTGCGATGGAATTAGAACATATTTTTTGATTATTTAAGCAATAGAACAAAAATAAATCAGAAAAATATGATTATGCATTCCTTTGTTATGGAAAAAAAAAATTATTAATCCAGGTTATCAGCTGAATGACGAAACATAATCGATATATTAAAATTAAAAAACTACTTCACTAAAGTCACAAAACGAAATGTCATTTCACACAAAAAATTTGTTGCTAATAAAATTGGCCAGGCTCTTAATGTGAATAATTTTTATTTTTTAAATTACTTTTTAACCGTTAATAGCAGAATCGTATGCTTTTAATATGATAACGTACATTGCTCGTACATTGCTACGGTAGGCACTTTACACTCAAATTGTTGGCAATTTGTTCAGATTTAGAATACACCCGCCATTCTGATATCAGGTTGGCGGCTCATTTACTTTTTCTAATAACTTTGGTTTGAGAATAGTACATTGCTTCAAATTGAACGTACATTCGGTACATTGCTCGTACATTCCTCACACGCATATCGCATCGCCATCGGTAGTCATACACCCGCCATTCTGATACACACATTATAAAGATTAAAAAAAAACCGGCCAAGTGCGAGTCGGACTCGCGCACGGAGGGTTCCGTACCATTACGATTTATGACGTATTAAAAAAGAACTACTTACTAGATCTCTTTCAAACCAATTTTCGTTGATAGTTTACATGGTTAATGTACATCATATATATTTTTTTAGTTTTATCGTTCTCTTATTTTAGAAGTTACAGGGGGGGGACACATTTTACCACTTTGGAAGTGTTTCTCGCGCAAACTATTCAGTTTAGAAAAAAATGATGTAGAAACCTCAATATCATTTTTGAAGACCTGTCCATAGATAACTCTCACGTATGGGTTTGATGAAAAAAACATTTTGAGTTTCAGTTCTAAGTATGGGGAAACCCCAATTTTTTTGTTTTTTTTTCTATTTTTGTGTAAAAATCTTAAAGCGGTTCACAGAATACATCTACTTACCAAGTTTCAACAGAATAGCTCTTATAGTTTTAGAGAAAAAAATCTGTGACATTCGGACGAACAGATGGACAGACAGACAGACATGACGAATCTATAAGGGTTCAATTTTTTTCCATTTAGCTACGGAACTAAGTTGGTACAAAATTATGTACTGAATTCATGGTCAGTCAAAAGTTAGTGCCTCATTAGTCTAGTGGTCCTAAGCGCGACTGCTACTCTAGAGGTCCGCAAAGTGTTATTGGGTTTTTCTATGAAATTCTCAGTAGCAGCTCGGAGTCTGGATTTGTGCCCGGTTAATAGCAATAGGCTCGCCCCCTATTACATGGGACCCAAACATACCGGCGAAATGTGGGTGTACATTAAGTACACCTCTGCCTAACCCTTCGGGGAATACAGGCGTGATGGTATGTGTATAAAGTTAGTGATGATGATGATGTTACCTTCGAGGTCTTTCATAGGCTTGGGTTTCTCCCAGACGCTCTCCTGTTTGCCTGCGTTGTAGTAGTAGGGGCGGCCGTCCGGAGCCCTGTGAGTGGTCCACTCGGCCGCCGCCGCCGTCAACTCAGCCAGGAGGACCTGCACAAGTCCACACTCTTCATTATTATGTACTTTCTGACATAACATAGCGGTCCTATTTTTTGCCATATCGCACGTATATAAAAAAAAATTAACCCAAAACTTGCAGAACAGCGAACTACGCCATCGAGTGTCAAATGGCGGGATTTAAGCATAAGTAATTAATAGTTCATGTAGATAAGTACATTATTTATCTAATTAAAACCAATTGATTTTGAAAGGTCAGGTGCGTAGTACCCGCAACCGGCGCGTGTGTATGACAAAATGTATGAATGTGGACGAAGCAAAAGAAGTATGCAAGAATCGTAGCAGATGGCGTTCTGTAGTTTCTGCCTACCCCTATGGGGAAAAGGCGTGAGTGTATTTATGTAAGTATGTAAATATATTTTTATGGGATAATTCGGCAATCGAGCAGGCGAGCTACCTAATGGTAAGTAGTCATCGCCGCCCATGGACATCTGCAATACTAAAGAAGTTGCAGATGTGTTGCCGGGCCAAGTAACAGGGAAAGAGAAATGGAGAAAGAAGTGGACTGAGGGAGGAATTGAGCCTCCGACGCTCCACACTCACCGTACGAAACGCAACAGTATGCATACTGTGCTACTTGACGTCGATATTCTGTGGGAGGGTAGTACTTCCCCGGTCGTGCCGACACATTCATGCTGGCATGTAGACATGCCAGGAGACACTACTACTACAAGTATGGGAAGGTCTTCATAATTCTTACGTAAAACACAAAAATGCGCAAAAGTTAACATTATGAAATAATAAGTTTTTTCAAAGAAAAACTTAAAAAAAACATCTGTTGTTGGCGAATGTAATTTGCAGAACAGCGAACTACCCCATCGGGTGTCAAATGGCGGGATTTAAACATAATTAATAGTTCATGTAGTTATGTAGATTATTTATCTAATTAAAACCAATTTATTTTTATGTTTAAAATAAAAGAAATAGCATGCAAGGCACCTATCATGGAAGGAGGAATTTATAACGTAAGACAGACAATAGCTTATTTATGGAATCAGTATTTATGAATAAGGATTATTTCTTTTTGTAATATTTTTGGCATGGCTACAGAGGGCTTTGTGCCATGATAAGAATTATTAGTATATATAGTAAAAAAGAGTGAGGTGGTCGGCCGATTCTTAATTTTTCTTTATAGAGGATGGGGACGGGGTAAAAAAAACCTGTAAACAATCGTGTAATGTATACTCACGGTATCGTCCTTCTTGGGGGGCGCCTGTATGGGGGGTGTGCGTGGGCGAGTCGGGGACCAGCGTGGGCTCCGACGGGGGCCGGGCTGGCGCGAGCCCCCGTTACAGATACCTGGCTGCCTCCACCTAAAGTACCACCACAAATATATTAAAAACCTGCTGGTTTAATAACAGTATATTTTTTAAGAGGATAGTATCCGCTCCACGCTCCATACAAACGTAGTTTGGTCTTGTCTTGAATATTATCAAATGAAAGTCTTTTAAATTTTGCAGTAACAATCTTATCATACAATTCGTGTTCCTTGAATGTATAATACTTCATTTCAATACATGGTTTAACAAAGTTACACGAACTCAAAGATTGGTACTTTTCGATGAAAACGACCCAACTTTATGCTAGTATTTCAAGATAATGTATCAATACAGAACCATTTTGACAAATGGGGAACCCAGATAATATAATGAATATACTTTAACAAAAAAAAAATCGACGTAATAACTATATTAAAAGAGTAATATCTAAATTTCGGAACAAGAAATACACGCGAAAATTCATCGTGAATGACATCAAAAACATCGTGAGGGATAGAGACAGCGACAACAGTGCAATATTGTTGCGTTCGCGAGGGACACTCCTCTTAAGAAAGCTTACTAGCAATGTGTGTCGCACAAATATTCGTCTACTTAAACAAAGAAAAATGTGAGATGTGTACTTTTGGGTTACTTGGCATACGAAAATTCTGAAATCATTGTAGAAACAGAAACTCTAACCAAAAAATGGGTAATATGTGTTTTTTACAATATGTATATAATGCTAGTATCATCGCCCAGTAACCCTAGTCGAAACCATTGATTATATGTGTTTTTAACAATTATATGTGTGATGCTTGAAGCAGTGGGGACGAACATGACAGTTTCCCGGCAATTTTCGCCTAGAAACTTTATCCTAGAGATGAAGATAAATGGGTTTGCTTACTTGAATCTGCGTATGGCGGCATTAGCCAATGTTGGGCGGCGGCTGCGCCACGAGCGGCGGC